>PVKH010009632.1:0-18703 GCA_004027955.1 Chaetophractus vellerosus
TAAATTTAATTGGATCATCATATGCTTTCTCTTTGAAATGTACCAGAAAAGAACATTTTCTAGATGGATAAGTAAAAAGAACACACCCAAAGAAAGGAATGAGTAGGGGAGATGCACTGAGTGGAGTTCATATTTATGTTTATAGCATGGCTCGTAGACCTTCTTAGCTCCTGAATGATTCTCTGATTATCCAGTCTTTAGGACCATCTCTCTTCCAAGTCCTTTTTGGTTTTGTGGAGTGTTAATATATGTGCCTAGCTATGTGTATGACATTCTTATTTTCTAAAATGCCAAATGTATCCTTATTATAAATTCCCATTATTTTTTTATAACCAAGAAGCATTTATAAAACGCTATGAGGAAGCCATTTATTGAGTATCTACTTTGTGGAGCACTATCGCAGCAAAGGTGGTCTACTTGTGATACATATATTACCAGAGGAACTCATATGATTCTGGAAAGCAAAGAGACTTACACACTCAGCCTGTGGAAAGCAAGCAATGATTCTCATGGAAGGTCACACTTAGCTGACCTTTAAAGAAAAAGAAAACTGCAGCCTAAGATTTTTTAAAAACCAGCATTAATGAGGTAAAATTTTAAAATTACAAACAATAAAGTGCATGCATTTTAAGTGTACAGTTCAATGACCTTGATGAATGTAAACACCAATGTTGTTTAACCACCTGTGTTACCACTACAACCACAGTATGTTGTAGAACATCTCCTTATGTGTTACTGCTCTACTAACTACCACTCAGGATTCAATTTATATAATTTCATATAAATTTAGTCATATAGTAGGTACTCTTTTTTTCACTAAACATCCTAGTTTTGAACTTCATTCTTGTTCTTTCATTTATATAGTTGAGTACTATTTGATTGTATGTATATAGCATACGTTATATTTTCACAAGCTGATGGACATTTGGCTTGACTCCAGTTTTGAGTTTTGAGTTTTTCCCAATTATTAAGCTTCTAATAATTTGTGTAAAAGTCTTTGTGTAGAAATATGTTTTCATTTATCTTAGGTAAATATCTAGGCATGAAATTGCTGGGGCATATGGTAAGTTAATGTTTAATTGTATAAGAAACTACCAAAATGTTTTGCAAAGTGATTGTGGCTTTTTTTTTAATACCACACTGTCTAGTTTGGTGTACCGTTATAGTAAGTCTTGAAATAAGATGATCTAAGCCCTCCAGCTTTGTACTTATTTTCAAAATATTTTGGTTTTTAAGGTCCTTTGCAATCTTATATAAATGTTAAAAATCAACATGTCAATGTCCCCAATAATAACCTACTTGTATTTTAATTAAAATTGCATTGAATCTATGAATCAATATGAGGAAACTGACATTTCATATTATTGATACTTCCTCTCCATGAGCATAATATCTCTCATTTTATTTTATTTTTATTTTTATTAGCAAGGTTTTTTTTTTTAGTTTTCTTAAATACACAAGATGTAAACAACTTGTACTTAGAAAACTACACAACACTGTTAAAGGAAATTAAAGAAAACCTAAATGAATGGAAGAATATTTACTGTTCATGGATAGGAAGACTAAACATCATTAAGATGTCTATCCTACCCAAACTAATCTACAGATTTAATGCAATCCCAATAAAAATTACTAGAGCATTTTTTACTGTATTGGAAATGCTAACTATGAAATTTATTTGGAAGGGCATGGGCCCCTGAATGACCAAAGACATATTGAAAAGAAAAATGAAATCGGAGGAATCACACTGCCTGACTTTAAAAAATAGTACAAAGCTACAGTAGTCAAAACTTCATGGTATTGGCACATGGATAGACATACGGACCAAGGGAATCAAATTGAGAGTTCTGATATAGATTCTCACGTATACAGTCAACTGATTTTCGACAAGGCCACTAAGCCCACTCAACAGGGAGAAAATGGTCTTTTCAACAAATGGGGCTTAGAGAACTGGATATCCATATCCAAAAGATTGATAGAGGACACCATCTCACACCTTACAGAAAAATTAACTCAAGATGGATGAAAGATCTAATTACAAGAGTCAAGACCATAAAGATCTTTTTTTTTAGTTTTTATCCCATAGATTTCACATATATTTTGATAAATTTATCCATAAAGATAGCATAGCTTTTGACATTAAAGATAAAGGCCCCAAGTGTTCATTGTTAGTACACAGAAATTTAATTGCAATTTTATTATTGATCATATACCATGTGACCTTGAAAAATTCAATGATTAGTTCTACTAATTTTTCGGTAGATTCATTTGGGTTTGCTTCATAAATGCTCACTACCTGATAATAATTTTTTATCTTGTCCTTTCCAAAATATACACTTAATTTTTTTTCTTGTCTTATGTACTGGCTACAATTTTCTGTACAATAAGGAATGCGATTACAGACAGCTAAATCATGTGTGCTAAACTTAGAGGAAAACATTTCAGTTTTTCACTCTTAGGCATGAGAGAAGCTGTAGGTTTTTCAAATATGCCATTTAACAGACTGAGGAAGTTTCCTTCTATTGCAAATTTGTTGAGAGTTTTTATCTTAAATGTTTGATTAATTTTATCATGAGTGGGTGTGAATACTTTTACTGCATCTATTGAGAAAACCATGTGTTTCTTTATTTGTTGATCTGTTAATAAGGCGAATTATTATCAAATGATGAAGAAATATTTCAATCCTGGCTAAATCCTAATTGTCATAGTGTTTTCTCCTTTTTTTATATTTTCTGATTCAATGTAATAGTAGATTGATAAGGATTTTGGTATTCAAGCATGCAAGGGAAATTCTTTGGTAGGATTTTGTTTTACTTGTAAAGATTTTGTTAGCTTTTAGATTTAGTGGAAAGTGTTCTCCCCTCCTCTCTTTCCTGATAATCTATACATACTATTGGTATTCTTTTTCCTTAATTGTTTGGTAGAATATACTGGTGAAGAAATCTGGACCTGAAGTATTATTTGTGTGGAGTTTTAAATTTAAAATTCAATGTATTTAATAAATAAATAATTTTATTTGTTATTCAATTTGTGTAACTTTGAACTTTCTAGAAATATATTTTAAAATAGCTGACCATTGTATCGGTGAAAAGTTATGCATATTTTACTGTTATCTTATTAATGACCCTAGGGTATTAGTAGTCTTCCTTCCTTTTATTGCTGATATTGGTAATTTTTCTTTCCATCTTTTTTTATTTATGAGTCTAATTAGATCTTTATCAATTGTATTCATCTATTTAATGAAATTTTTTATTATGTTGAGTTTTCTAATTTTTATTGATTTCTTTTGTTTCTATTTTTATTTGTATAGCCATTCTTTTACTTCATTTTTAAAATTAGTTCCTTTTCTATTGTATTCAGGCAGAGACTTTCATATTGAATTTGTACCTTTCTTCTTTGTTTCATAAAAGCTTTTAAAACATCAATACACTGTAAGTCCTGCTTTAGTTTCATCCTGCAAATTTTGATATATTTTGAAATTTTCATTCAGTCCAAAATATTTTTTAATTTCCCTTCAGATTCCTTTTTTATCTCAGAGTTATATAAGTTTGTGATTATCTTTCTAAATATTGGGTTATTTTCAACACATTTTCCAAATACGAATTTTGACCCTTTACTCTTTTGTGAAGAAATGAACTATTTATTTTGTTTAAACTGTAAAAATCTATGAAGTAAGCTTTATAGATATAACTTGTAAATGTTCCATGTATATATTTGAAAATATTTTGTAGTCTCTTCATGTTGGAGGAAATGTGTATAAATGTCCCTTAGATCAATTTGGTCAATATAGCCATTCCACTTTTTATGATTAGTGTTTGCATAGTGTATATATGTATGCTTTTACTTTAAATATCTCTGTGACTTTACATTTTATGTGGATATTTTGTCTACAGTATAAAGGTTAGTCAAAGATGTTTTATTGAGTCTGACAATCTCTCCTTTTTAGTAGCTGTGTTTATATCATTTATATTTAATATACTTATACGATCATTGTTTTTAAGTCTATCAAGTTAGTTGTTTTATATTTGTCCCATACTCATTATTTCATTTTTCCTGTTTTCCTGGAAATCTTTGGGAATAGTGGAATATCTTTTATTCATTTTCACATTCCACTGCTTCTTATTGCTTTCCCTCTCTTATTTATCTAAGTCTGACTAAAAGGTTAATATGCAGCTTTAGCATATCAACATTCACTTTCAAATAATACTATACTACATCTTTTATAATTACAACAGTTTTCCTTAATTTCCCACATCCAGTCTTTTGTGTTATTTTTCATGTATTTTAGTCACATATACATATACATTATAAATTTTTAAATCCATTCTTCATATTTTTGCTTTGAATAGTCAATTATATTTCAATGGGCATTAAAAGAGGAAAAACACTCTTTAGTATTTACCCACATATTCATCATTTTCCACATTCTCCATCCCTTTGACGAAATCCAAGTTTCCCTCTGATTTCATATTCTTTATTCATTAAAGACTTCCTTTGAAATTTTCTGTAGTATAGATTTGCTAGTCAAAAATTTTATCAGGTATTTGTTTGCCTGGATATGTTTTTATTTCACTTTTACTTTTGAAAGGTATTTTCACTGGTAAGAATTCTATTTTGATAATTTAGTTAATAAAATGTGATTCTATTATTTTCTGGTTTGCATAGCTCATCATGAGAATTCTTTGTTTATTCTTGTCTTTTTTTGTCAGAACATATTTTTCCCGGCTATGGCTGCTGTTAATATTTTCTCTTTATCATTGGCTTTCATAAATTTGATTTTAACTTACTTTTCTTTGATTTCCTTTGAATTTATTCTTGTGTTGGTTGAGCTTCTTTTACTCATATGTTTATAGTTTTTTGTTAAATTTGGTAAAATTTTTATTAATATATATATAATGCTTCATCTCCACTATTTTTCATTTTAGGACCTCAGTTACATGTATTTTAGAATGCTTGGTGTTGTCCCATTGAAACTATTTAGTATTTTAGTCTTTTTTTGTTTGCTATATCTCATTTTTATAGTTTTTATTATTATGGATCATGTTCACTGATCTATTCCTCAGCAGTGTCTAATCTACAGTTAATCCAATTCAGCTGTATTATTTCTTTTCCTAGTAATTCCTTTTGTTTTTTTTTTGTCACCTGGCATTTCTCTCTTTAATGTGTCTATGTCTCCCTATAAACAACTTGAATATACTTTTGATTCTTGTCTAATGGCATTTTAGGCTAATTCCATCACCTCCATCATTTTAGGTTTGTTTTTATTAACTGAGCTTTTTCCTGGTAAGGGGTGTTTCTCCCTTAGCATGTTTAGAAATATTTATTAGATGTTAATCATTATGAACTTTATGTTGTTCAATGACAAGATTTTATTATGTTTCTTTAAATAGTGTTGGCATTTGTCCTGGTAGACAGTCAAGTTACATGTGCTTCAGTATCATTTTTTCAAATCTAGTTTATCAGTTTTGTTTGGGTAAGTCTAGAGTAGCCTTTACTTTTGGAATGATTTAACTCCACCAGTAAAGGTCTTTCTTTTTTAGTTATCTACTAAATTCTTTAAGTCTTCAATGAAGAGTATCCATTATGACTGTACGATTTTAAATACCTCCTAAATTTGGAAAAAAATGTATTAATATATCTTCATATATATATATATATATAATGCTTCATCTCGTATGTGAGCTTTGGGAACTGTTAGGCTCACAGCTTCTGTTTTGTTCTCTGCCTGGTTTTGTGGAATTTCACCCACACATCCAACAAAGTTAGTTGTTAGTATCCAACAAAGATACAAACAATCCACTTTGCTGATTTCCAGAATTCTTTGTGCATTTCTTGTCTCTTTGGAAGCTGGGAATTTCCAGTCACCTCAGACTTCTTGATTTTCCATCTCTGTCTTAACTCAGAGAGACTGACGCGATCTGCTAGGTATTTTGTATATGTCCCTTTTCCTGAAATGTGCAGGAAAGTGTTGGTGATTGTTTCTCTATCAACTGGGATCACAGTAGAAAATTTCTTATTGGCCAACAGTTGAAAATAGTTAATACATATATGCTATCTAGATATGTTATGAATAGATAAATTTTTTAAGTTGGGAGGGTAAATTTCTCTCTTATTCTTTCATGACTGGAATCCTAAGTTCACATTTGGAATCACAAACAAGGCATTATTTTTTATAACATTTTGCTAACCAGAAAGTTGATATTCAGAGTGGCTAAGAAAATTTCCCAAGTTAAATGTCATAAGAAATCCTTACCTTAATATTCCAAACTGCATATATTTTATTTTATATCCAAATGAATTTGTTTTATACTATCCTACTGGTAATTTGATAAAATATAATGAAAGTTCAGTCATTTAGAAAATTAGATACAGCTATCATGTCTGACAGCTTCAAGTATGAAAAGTAATTCTCTGTTATTGAATCATAAGTGGGTATGGGAGACAAATGGGATATAATGCTGCCAAAAATGTTGTTTATGAAAAAAAAAAGGTTGCAATTGTGATGGGATATCTTTGAAACTTAAGCTAACAAATTGAGTGACAAGCCAACTTTAAACAAGGAAGTGAAAAGAATAGATCTCTATTTAGAAATATTATTTTTCCAACTGACTGTAGACACTGATAAGAAAATTTCAGTGGTCCTATAAATTATTAGGTGGAAGAACATGGCAGATGTTTAGAGAAGACATGTTTTAGATTACACATTCAAACATAAATAAAGAGAACATGGCAGCTAACTGCTAGAACCAGATAGGGCATGTTAAAGCAGAGTAAAAGATAATTCTAAAGATGGACCAAAGACAAGGTGGTTATATCTTTTAAATAGGTTGAGCCCATTGTAACAGAAGAAATAAAAATTTTAAAAAGATGTTAAAGAAGAGAGAGAGGTATGTTTTTATTTCATCAAATGAATTAGAAGATAAGCATTCCATAACAGGCAATGAGGTTTTACAATATGATCAGTGAACTAGACTCTCCACTTTTCTATTTCAACATCTTAGTTCAAGGTTCCATCTTCTAGGCCCACCACATAGTCCAAGTTGATGGTACAAGAACTCCACTTATCACATCCACATTGCAGGAAGACAAAGATATGGCTATCTGTAAAAGACGCTATGGAAATTTATACTTTGATTAACCACCAGAATGAGCACTGCTAAGTATCTAGGTTTGGGTATTAAAGTGGAAAAAAGAATGGATGTTAGAAGAGACAAGCAGGGTTTTGTATATAAAGGACCATTTAAGGGGCCGGCTCGATAGCCCAGTGGATAGGGCGCCAGCATACCACATGGGAGGCCCCGGGTTCAATTCCCGGGGACTTCTCCTAGCGGGCAGACCGCCTTGAGAATGGCAAGCCGCCATGGGCGGGCCGGAGCTGCCGTGGGCAGGGCAAGAAGCTGCCACAGACAGGGCAAGAGCCGCCACAGGCAGGGCAGGTCGCCCACGGATGGAGCGCAGCCAGCCACCCGCGAACTGAAAGCCGGCCGTGAATGGACGCAGAGACCGCCCACAAGCGGGGAAAGCCGCGCCTGCGCAGTGACCACTCTCAGCACGTTGCCGCAGCGGTGGGGGGGGGGGAAGGGGAAGGGGAGATATGTAATCAAATAAATAAATCTTTAAAAAAAAAATAAAGGACCACTTAATTTAATCAAGACAGAAGATTTGGAAGAAAGATTATGAAATTAATGTGGGTTGTGTTGAGTGTTTATGTGATGTCAGGACATTTATGTGATAACCTCAAGTGTGTAACTCTAAATGTGGTATATATTGTGAATTATATATTATTTAAATTATATAATTGGAAGTCTAATTAGTTATTTGGCAGAAAGATAAATAATAAGCAATAGAGATTTAGACACTTAGAAGCATAATGACTAATGCTGCTGAGTAGCCTTAAAGTGGTCCTCAATAAGAAAATAGGTTATTCATTATTCTGTTTCATCTGTACTCCAAATCTACCTAACAATTTGATCTCCTTGAGCATTATACACTTATATTTCAAGAGATATTACCTCAGTTGCTTTGTGAGTCTCTTCTATTCTTATCATTCACTTCAGTCCAATCATACTGGTTTCCATTTTATTTCTCAAACTCTTGGGTTCATGCCCACCTGAGAGCTTTTGCTCTTGCTAATCACTAAACTTGCCACCTATACCAACACTCCCATATATCTTCATACCTCGATTCCTTACTTCCCTTGGGTCTTAGCTCAAGTAAGACCATCACATAGATGTATTATATGACCACCCTTTTCACTCCAGTATTTTGCACTTTCCTTTCCCTGTCTCTTTTCCCCATTATAATACTTATTATGACATATCATATTATATTTTACTATTTTATTTTTATTTAAATATGGTTTTAAATTTATATTTAACATTAACTCTGTTGGTTTATTCACTGTCATGTCTTGGCACTGTTATTCCTATGCCCAGAACATGTGATAGGTTCAGGAAGTCAACAACCATTTGATGAATGGATGAATATCTTTATATTACATCTTTACTCAAGTATGTCATGTGAAAGTTTCTTAAAGTTCTATTTTACTAAGCACTGAATCTCTAAAGTGAGTTCTAAAGAATGCCCTATTTCACATCTGCCAGTCTAAGAGCACTATGTTTTCTCAGAATTGCTGGGACCATTTTAAGGACCTAAAACACTGAAATTTGTCTACACCTATGGCCCTTTATGTTTCAACAAAGTTCAGCAAACATCTAGCAATTTTGCTTTCCTTTGTAGGAGCCTACTTTTATTAAAAAGAGAAGGTTCTAATGAGAAATATTTTATATGTATAGATATAAAAACTGATTATGCTCATAGAAGAAATGTCTCTTTGGGTGTACTACTATACAGTCAGCACAAATGTATGCTAAAGGAGCATATTGAATTTAGTTGCAATAACTATCTCATTCTTTATGTTAGAAAAAAATCTAATTTAATTCAGAACTCTTGATATTCTGGAAAATTTCAACCCTCATGAATATTTTACCCTTTATTGTATTAGTTATAAGCTTTCTCTTTTAAATTTTTTTAAAATTTTATTTTTAAAGAAGCTTTATATTATTTAACCAAACAAAGAAAATATAGGGGGATTCCCATATACCCCACCCCCTCACATGCACTGCTCTCCATTAGCAACATCTTTCATTAGTGTCATATATTTATTACAATTGATGAACACGTATTAAAGGGTTGTTACCATAGCAATAGTTTACATTATACTTTACAGTTTGCACACCATATTTTAAAAGGTTTTAACAAAATGTACAACGTCCTGTATCAGTCATTGTATTTTGTCATTCAGAACAATTCCAATATCCCAAAAATGCCCCATATTATACCTATTTTTCCCTCTCCCTCCCCTCAGAACCTCTGATGACCACTGCTTTTATATCAATGTTACAAGATCTTTCAGTGCGAGAATAATACTGAGCCTACCTTAGTCCATAGTTGCATTCCCCACTTATGTTCACTCATTTCTCAATCTTGAGAATTTTAGGATGGTCAAACCCGCTCTGTTTCTGATTGAGAGGGGGTTTAGATCCCATGGGACAGATGGATCAAACTGTCTTGCTTGCAGTTGTAGGTACTCTCTGTTTTTCGCAATGGGCATTGTTCATCATCATCATTTTGTTTATTGTCCTGAGCGAGACGGATGAATTGGAGAGTAGGTCTTGTTGCAACTCTGCTGAGATTCAGGGCTCAACCTTTTGTAAGTACAGAGATTTATCAATCTACTTACAATGATATTTAAAAATTATTTTTAGCAAATATTCTTATCATAGCATGAAGACAAACTCATTTATGTTCTCATCTTATTTTTCATTTACAAATACTTTATTAGAAACCTCATACTATTTTCTTCAAATAATGTAATAGTATCCATCATGATAAAAATAATAACCATAACAACTAATATTTTTTGAGCAGTTACTATCTGAGGCATTACAAATTTCATTTTTAATACTCACAATTCCCACCAATAATGAGATCTTATTAAGTCTATCTTAGAGGTGAGGAAACTAAATCCTAGAGAAGCTAAATGACTTAGCCAAAGCTACACAAGTCATAAATGAAATGCTTCCAAAGTCTGCATTATATATATATATATTTTTAAATTTCTCCAGAAAATAACACATTCACTTCGTTGATATATTTCAGAATGGAGTACATTAGAATTTTATTTATATAGCTCTAGGGACTATTGTGAAAATAGAGGAAATGTTTCTGTAGTCACTTAATCATTAGCCATTTAGAGTTTTACCTAAAGAATTACAGATATTTGCAAAATTAAGGAATTGTTTTCTTCTCCATATCTCTTGGGTTATTATACGGAATAAGTCTATTAAACTTGGTCCACCATATAAGGTAGTAGTAATTAAATTATTGTTATGTTCATATTAGATAATATACAAGAGTATATGCAATCATTTCCACTTTTAGGGTATAATTTTATTGATGTTGGAGTTGTTAATGGATGTGGGAGTATACCTGAGTGGGGGGAAAAGAAGATAGTTGAAATCATTGTCTCTATTCAAATTCAGTTTTTCTTATATTATGGTTCACTTTATTTGTGCAGAATGCAAGGGGTCAGTTTGGAGCTTCTGCCACCCAGATTTGATGATCCATCCCTAACTGACATTTATGATATTCTCATCTTCTCTAGAGAGTTATTAA
Source organism: Chaetophractus vellerosus (assembly GCA_004027955.1). Lineage (NCBI taxonomy): Eukaryota > Metazoa > Chordata > Mammalia > Cingulata > Chlamyphoridae > Chaetophractus > Chaetophractus vellerosus. The sequence continues at coordinate 10,678 of PVKH010009632.1, forward strand.
CATCATGAAACAGTATATGATATTATACTTCAATGGTATTTAAATCTTCAGAACATGATAACATTATGTTATTAAACTAATATGAATTTTTTCTGTCACTTGTGAATAGGGTCAGTAATTGTAACATTGAAATACAGTTGGTGATCTAAAGATCTTTTAAAAATCCATGTTCTATAAACAATCTCCAGTTTAAGTGCAATACAATAAATAGGTAATTAAACAAATTTCATTTTTAGATTTCACATTAGGAGAAACGACCCCTGAAAAGGAGGGAATGACATTATCAGCAGATAGATTTTTAAACATGTATGCCATGAAATGGAGGAGATTTTACACAATCAAAAATGTATCATAAGCAGAACATTTTAATTAGACATTTATATTAGACAATCTGAACATCCCCAAATCACACAAGTTAAGATTGCATTCAAAGCAAAGACATGTGACAAGTTGGCATTTTCATTCTCCTGCTTTAAGCAAGAAGAATTTCAGCCAAGATTTCTGACCTTCATATAAACCTCAATATAAGATACAATTCAAATACTGTCATTTCTTGAAGATTTTCAATTATTTTCAGGTGAGGAAAGGTTAAAGGTTTTTTTCTTGGTACTCTTTCCCCAAATAGCTCTTATTCTTTCTCCCTTGAAAAACAGGGGAAAATGCAACTTTTTAAAAGTAGTTGAGAGGGCAAAAACGAATAGTTAAGGACAAAGAGATAAGAGTGAAAAAGGAAAGGAAGATGGTGAAAGAGGAGGAGGTACATGGATTGGATAGTCAGAGGAAAAATTGCAGGTTGTAGCAGAGAGGTAGGTAAGGACAAATGAGAAAAAAGAAATAGGGAAAGAAAACCTTAAGAGATAAGGATATAGAATAGGAATGCATAGAAATAAAGTTTAAACAATAAATGTTTGTCAAGATTTGGAAATATAAATAATTCTTAATATTTAAGTCAGTTAAAATAAATCAATAGCATTTCTATAACTGAGTTGGTGTGACCATTAGTGCTAAATCAATTAAAATTATATATGTCCTATTGTAAAAAATCTACAAACAACAAGAGATAGTAAAATGCAAAATCATCTTATAAAGGCCATGTTCCTTTTATAAATTATTTTTCAGTTTTCCACTACCAGTGCTTTATTTTCTTTCCCTTTTGGCATTCTTATTTTTAAATATAGCTTATTTAATTTGCTTGGAGACATTGAAACATGTATAATATCCAGCTTATATTAGAGAGGAATTAGTAACTAGGATTTCAGACAAAACTACTTTAGCTTCATACTTTGAAAGGGATTCAGTCTGATTGAGATAGAGAAGTAAGGTCAATGCTGCATTTGTTTAATTTTCTTTGGTTGATGTTTTCATTATTTGTGAGGTTATTTATATATTTGGCCTACTGGAGTTTCATTTGTTACAGTCATAATTTACAAGAGTTGTTTGTAAATGCTTTGTAAAGAAAAGATATCTCTCCGAATTGAGTTGTAGGTATAACAAACCTTCTTATTTCTCAGATGTCATGGAAATGTGATTGAGAGTGATGGTAGTGACTGAGCATCCTTACCTAAATCTATACAGATGGTCTATAATCACCAAAAATTCCCAGTGGAAAGGTCACAGCAGGAAAATTACATAAATCAATAAACAACTTTAACTCTGAATTTTATAGCCACAAGAACGGTCTTCATTGAGAATAAATGAACTAATATTTTACTAACATTTTGAGATGATAACCACATATATCTTACCTGTAATATAGATTGAGAAGAAGTATTCACATTTTCATTTATGAAGTCATGTATTTATTCAACCAGATTTTATTGCTGCTTTCACTGTGAAAAATACTGTGATATGTACTTTTGGAGGGGGGAGACAGTCTCCAACATCAAAGACCTTATAGTCTGGTGAATACAAGAGATATTAATTAAAAAGTAAAAACATGTATAACTGCAACAGTGACAAGTGTAAGAAATGAGAGGCACAGGATGCTAAGTCCCTAAATTAACATTGACTTTTGTCAGTGAGACAAAAATATAACAATTGGTTTAAGTTCTGAAAATGAGTTGGTGTTAACTAGGCAAAGTGAGAAGATTAAAAAAAAGAAGAAATATTATAAAAATTAAGGAGCAGCAAGTGCAAAGCCTTCAATAAGAACATAGTGGAATAAGGAAATGGCTGAGATGAAGTAAGAGAAAATGTAATGTGAGATTAGGCTAGAAAATATGGTGTTTCACTTAGGATTACTAAAATCAAGAAGGAATCTGAATCTTAAACTAAGAAGCACAAAATGAATATATAGCAAGGAAAAGTTTTGAAAACAGACTGAAACCAAAGGAGCCCAAATCATGTTCTCAGCGAGAGCTGATTAAGATGCATACCTGTCTCCCTGACCCCACTGCTACTGAACTCTCAGTTTCACTATCACCATGAGACTCCCCGTGCCACCACCATGAGCAATGCCTTATTAGTCCTTGTAACTTTGGCACACAGATGGAGCATCTAATTTGCTGAACCTAAGTCACATGCAAATTCTTAAAGTCTAGGACAAGGAAGGGGGACCATTTTGCCCTTATATATTTTGTGGTGAGGTAAGGGCCCTGTTAGGGAAGTCACAGATATCTGTTAAGCAGCCTTTGCCTAGACCTCACCTCCCGCCACCTTCCTCTCTGGGAAGTCACAAATCCTCTGGCCTTCTGCTACTCCCACTTCCTTTTCTGTCGCATACTGTTCCACAAACTGTGGGAGATGTCAAGACTAATTAAAAGGTCCAGCCAGACCTAAAACCCAAACCTGAACAAGCAACCCCAGATGCTTATCAGAACAGGAATTCTCAGTGACAAGGCCTCTTCCCCCTGAGGTGGATAAAAACCACATTTAAACAGTTTAGATTGATTTCTCTTTTCTGGTGCAAAGGAGCTACCATCTACTGACCCCAACCCAGGACAGCTTTTGGTCACCAGGGGAGACAGGCCATAATGGGACTTCTTCCCCTATTCTTTTGGACTCTTTGTGCTGAGTAAGTGACAAGGAAATTATTTTGACTTTCTGGGCTGTTTAGCTGTGCAAGTAATAAAGGGATCATTTGCTGAAAGTTTCTTTTGTGCCTTGAACCTGTGTTCCTATGAGCAAGTAGCTCCACAACCCCTTTCTCACAGTTTCATAGGCAGTGCAGATTCCTCTGTAATGTCAGTGATTAAATATTGGTAGCTAAACAAACAAGAAAAATTAACATCCTCTGCTTTTCACCTTTTTTAGTCTCCAACAGTCAAGAGCTTATGGGGGCCGGCCATATAGTCCAGTGGATAGGGCGCCAGTATACCACATGGGAGGCCCCGGGTTTGGTTCCCGGGGACCTCTTCTAGTGGGCAGACCGCCTTGAGAATGGCAAGCCACCATGGGCGGGCCAGAGCTGCCGTGGGCAGGGCAAAAAGCTGCCACGGACAGGCAAAAGCCGCCACAGGCAGGGCAGGTCGCCCACGAATGGAGCGCAGCCAGCCACCCACGAACTGAAAGCTGGCCATGAATGGAAGCAGAAGCAACCCACAAGCGGGGAAAAGCTGCGCTTGCACAGTGACCGGCCTCGGCGCGTCGCCGCAACGGGGGGGAGGGGAGATATGTAATAAAATAAAATAAATCTTTAAAAAAAAAAGAGCTTATGTTCTCATGAAATATATAGTTTCCATTCTTCATAAAACCAAAAACTGTCAACCCAAATTCTTGACAGATATTAGATTCAATTCCTAGTCCAGGAGCTCTGAATATAGGTCAGCCTTTCTCAGGCTCTGTCAGAATCATCTTTTGGTATTCTGCAACTGAAAGGACTAAACATAAATATTATTAACCAAAAATAGACCCCAAATCTTTTAAATAATGGAAATGGAAAGGATAGGAATCTTCCTTTTGCCCCTTGAGATTCAGTCTTAGCACATCTATGTATGCTGATTACCCAGTAGGCTGACCTTTGTAGACCACCTCAGTGGACTCCCTTTCTGGCTTCCAGTAAATGTCAGCTAATGGGAAGCATCATCAATAGATTGGAATAAGGGAGGAAAGTGAGGTGTGGATATTTATTCCTATATTGCCATCTTGTGTATTCACCTCATGTCAGCTGTGTCCTTCATTCAAAAGTTTCTGCACAACTCAAGATGGCCATATCCACAAACTCTCCCCTTCTGGGTTCTGGCAAACTTTCTCTCTCCTCTTCCCTTCCCACCTAGGGTTGAAAATTGCTACATTTTTACTAGCTTCAGGGTATTTCACTCTATATGTATTTCCTACCTCTTCCTAGCTTAACGTAAAGAGTCTTTTATTTAACCCTTCTTGAATCATTTCAGCCTTTTCTTTCAGAGAACCAGATTGATATAAACTGACACAGTAAGGAAGAAAGCAAATGTATTCTTTAAAGGCTGTAGCTTGTATGATTTTGTTTCTTTACAACCCACTCCAAGATCCTTTCACCTTTAGCCAGCAATTTCAATACTCTGAGTACTTTATTTGAGGAATTAATAAATCTTTCATCCTTGAAGGATATGAACTACTATTTCAACTGAGGGTGGAGGGTGGTGATAGCCTTCCAAAAACATTTACAGAAAAACACGTTAGTATGTTGTAAGAGATTATCTGGTTCTAATCCATTCATTTCCCTTGAAAGTCAGGATAAATTATCTTAGTCATTTTAATTGCCCCTTTTCTCCTTAATTGCCCAGGGAGAGGTAAAAAATTGCAAAAGTCAAATGGCAGTCTCAACTATCAAGTAAATGAAACTACTGTTTGGTCAATTAATGGAAGTATTTCTCACTTGGATAATAAAACTTCTTCATGAGCAGAGTCCCAACCCAATGAAAACCATCATTAGGTAAAGTTGTAATATTTATCATCAGTACATGTACATCAACACATTGTGCCCAACCTCATGTATTCCGGATATGTGAGAAACTAAGAAACATTAGTTACTCAGGCAAGCATTTTCTGCATTTTTTAAAATGTGACTTAGAAGCACAAGGCATTATTACATCTGTCAAGTACTATAACTCTGTTATGAAAAATCTTATGAATCCACCTGCATTTTCAGAAAGGGGCATGAACAAGGACAAATGAATCTCTTAAAAATCTTTTTTCTTTATTCTCCTTCAATCAGAAAAAAATACTGGTATTGTTATTAGAAAGTAGGATAGTAGGAAGCATTAATAAATCCCAAAATTAAATACTGTCAGAAATATGGCAGGCAGGAAAAGCAAATATAATTTTTAAAGAATGTTTCATTCTATAAGAAAAAAATAAATCTTTCTCCATACATTATGAAAAGGATCCAATATAATCAAACTTCCAGGAAGAGACTGAATGGCTATTCTAGAATATTATAAATTATTAGGGGTCACAAATAAGTCACTGCCACTGGAAAACTGGACAAAAACAAAATGTGGTAACTGGGTCATTCTTGGTAATGTAAGGCTTTTTTTGAGATCCATATGTAGCATACATGTTTTCTGTTGTTATCTTTTGTTTATGAGCCCATTTGGCAAATGTAGTAGTAGGGAAAGTAGGCTGTATGATATCCAGGAAACAGAAAATATCATCCAATTTTCTTGTGCATGGTGGGGCTCAGATTTTACATGTTACACAATTATTCCAACATCATTCTAGGTACATTCTATAGGTCTATCCAGTTACAGTATGTCTTACCACACTCTATTGTCAATAATTTCCCAAAGTTATCTTTTCCATGTCTTTGAATATCAGCCAAAACCTTTTACCTACCATCAAGAAATCATCAATGTAATAAATCAAAACAGTGTATATCATACATATAGAATGTGACCTATTGCTGTAGAATTGATGATTCAAGAATTATGACCTTGAAAGTATAAGGCTCTTCTTTCAAGACAAAAAGAAGCATCTATTTACAACAGTGGTTCTTAGCAAGGAGTCTGTGAGCTTGAATTGAAATTAAAAAAAAACATTATTCTTGTGGGGATGTGTTGGTGCGGGTGTAATATATTTATTAAATAATACACAGTGTAGTGTGCACTTAGTATGGGATCCATGTTTTTCACCTAACTGAAAAAAGGGTCCATGGTACAAAAAAGGTTAAGAACCCCTGATTTACAAGCATAGGAACATAATTGTCCAGATCATCATGCTGCATATGAGGTAAAAAGGACACCACGTGGGAGAACATAAGTAATTGGAGACACTCGTTAAACTTAGAGCAAATCCTTTAGTCTTTCTTACATCCAAGAACTATATGATTTACATTAAGCCAGTCAGGAATGTTAAAATGAAAATAAGGATCATCACTCTCTTATCTTCTATGTGTTTTATAGTGCCACTAATCAATAAAATTCTTCCAGGAACATTATAATCTGCTATTTGATTTGATATTTTAGTTAGAAAGAATGCCTTAAGCTTCAACTGGTCCTTCTATTATAGCAGTTACTTGACATGTTTGCAAGCCACTAGGAAGATCATAAAAGAAGCTAAACAAGTTGGATCAAATTATATAAAAATTATATAATCAAAGGCTCAAAAAGAAACCACTGCATAGGTTTAGATTCCTCATCAACATAACAGGAAAGAGATTTTTAAAAATTCTATTTTCATGGGATATCTATAAGTCCTAACTATAACCGGTTAGCCCAAATGACATTTTAGATAAATCTAAGATTTATCATTAGTTGGAAACAGTACTCAATAATCTACAACTTATTTGGGTATTTTACTTACTGGTTTACTGTTATTTTAGTTTCCTAGGCTGCTGAAAGCAGATATCATGAAATGGGTTGGCTTTTAACAATGGGAGTTTATTACCTTACAATTTGAGGCCATGAGAATGTCCAAATCTAGACATCATACAAATGTTATCTTATTAAATGACTTCAAATATCTTTAATAGGGCTAGGAGGAAGATTCAGAGAGGATATGCATAATATAACCATAAATTTATTCTTAAAAAAATCCTAACTTCTATTTCATTAAAAGGACTTCTGGGTCTGTCAACTGATTTGGGACTTGTTTTTTTATGAGAAGTTGTTACTATTGTACTTGCTCAATTCATGTCTCTGCTAATTAGAAAGGGATATTTTCACATTTACACAAATTGAGTGGACCCTGCATTAGCCAAAGAGGTGCTGATGCAAAGTATCAGAAATCTATTTGCTTTTATAAAGGGTATTTATTTGGAGTAAACCTTATAGCTACAAAGCCCTAAAGGGTCCAACTCAAGGTATTTTCTCACCAAAGTCTGTTGCCATGTGTTGATGCAAGATGGTGGGCAACATTCTGTGACAGTTTTCAGCCTTCCTTCTTCCCGCTTAAGGCTCTGTGGGCCCAGCTTCTTCCAATCTCAGCTGTAGGCTGGAGGGCTCAATTCTTTCTCGGCCTTCTCAGCTACTCAGGGCTTTGGTCTTGTCACCTGCATACTCTCAGGTAAATGGCTCAGCTCTCCCCAGGGCTTTAGCTGTTTGAGCTTTCTCCTTTCTGTCACATGGCAGGACTGAAATGACCAAGTTTTCTCTTCTTCCTTGTCTTCTTTAGTGAGTGTCCGTTCACATAGTCAAAGGGGGTGGGGACTCAACCCTAACTCACATCTTACTTACATGATCAAATCAATGGCTTAATCTTGATTTAATCAAGTAAACGTAAAACCTTTGAATTTAGTATGATCAAAGAGTATTATGACCAGAGAAATAGACAAATTTACAAACATAATCACTATCTTGTTTGTAATTCATAAATAATATCAAACTGCTACAGAAGACTTCTAGGTTACTTCTTTTTTTTTTTTTTTAAAGATTGTTCTAGTCAGGGTTCTCTCGGGAAACAGAATCAACGCGAGATCTCTGTTAAAAATATAAGATTTTATAAGAGTCTCTCACGTGACCGTGGGGATACACAAGTCCAGGTTCCGCTGGCAGGCTGCAAGCCAGGGGCTCCGATGAAAGACTGATGAAGGGTCCTCGATGAGTTCCTGGGAGAAGTTCGCTGTCAAACGACGAGCTGGGAAATTCTCTCCGAATGTTGAAATCAGTTC
>PVKH010009633.1:0-18703 GCA_004027955.1 Chaetophractus vellerosus
TTCAATGATGTCTGTAATTTATTAAATATTCTCTCTAACTTTTCTTAGTCTGTAATATCTCTCTCTGTTCTCCCATGCCCAATAATTTCCCTGGAATATCTAGCTCCTGTTTTAAAGAAGGAGGATGGGTGGGGATGGGAGCAGACAGAGGAGGGAGAGATCTCAAAGGAGCGAAAGTACATTTAACCATTGAGGGAGGTCCTGGCTTTGGAAGGAGAAAGAGGACATGACAGAACATGGGTTGGTCAATTTAGGATTTAAAAAAATTATCAACGTAGTGTTTTTCTTTATGGCTTTGTTTTGCTTCTGGCAAACCCTTGATTATTCCACGCATGTAGCCCCTGCAGCCAGCTCCTTCCCAGAGGAGCCCTCTCCACTGCCACCTCGGCCTGGCCTGGCCTCCCTGACACTCTGCCTTCTGGATTCTCCTCTACTTTGAAAGCCATTGCTGGGGCTGACACTGCCAGCCTGCCTCCTTAAGCACCTGCCCCCTTTTATTTGTCAACATTTTTCTGGTATGCTTCCTCCATTTTATAGAAGAGAAAGTAGGGAAGACCTGAGCTTGTTATTTTGAAAACAGATAACAAGAGGCATCCCATGGGTTGAACCAGAGCATCTTCTGATGTGGTGCTGGGTCCATACACCTTATCCCTCCTACGGAGAGGGCAGGTACTAAGGAGGAGGTCTGCCCAGTTAAGGCTTCCCCTCGCTGGCCTACCATACCCCAGGCTAAGACCTACGCGCAAAATGCAACCAACTCCAAACTACTGCAATCAGAAGAGCAATACCCCTCTCCTTCCATAAAAATATACCATTTTTAAAACTAGGTCAGTGACAACAATTTATGTCCTACATTGAGCTGTCCTACTTGCTCTTCAGCAGTTGGTCAAGCTATTTGTGGCACACTGGGTCAGATGGTCACAAATGAAAAATTAAAATAGCTAAAAAGTAACGTGGAATTTGTTTTGCAAGTAGAGCTCAGCAAGACTTTCATTTTATTTCCTCTTTCCTGGTATGGTTGAAGTCAAAAAGGCTCTTGCAACTGAACCTTTACATTCTCACATTGAGAAGCAAATGGTCAATAACAGTCACAATTCACCAAACACTGGAAAAAGTCAACTGAACAGATATAAAGGGAGGCTCTGGTTGGAACCCCAGCCAATACACATTTAAAAATGTCCCTTTATTGAATATTAGGGAATATCATCTGAACCTACATTTTCTACTTAATCATGTTTACTTTGGAAAAAATCTTAAAAAGCTGCAAAGCTGAAGTCATGTGCACCTAAACTAGACTAGCCACTCCAAGATACTTGATTCTTCATCTTATTTTTCTGTTAATACCAAACAAAGTAATATTCCTCCTTCCTGCTGAAGCATAAAATCTCAAAAAAATAATGTATTGCTTTAAAAGTAAGGATAAGAATGCAGTTAGCAATTGAGTGATGAGTACAGACTGAAAGATAAACAGACTATGCAAATGCAGGACAGCAGCCAGGAGAACACAGCCAAAGAGGGATGTGGGACGATGCCCAGTAATAGGCCTAATTGCTACATAATCTGGGCCCTGTTATTGAAATTATAAAATTTCACAAATATGGTTCTAGAAAAATAATATAATATTAACATATTCTGTAAATGTTTTAAGTGGCAAGAATTGAAATGCAAACTATTAAAATAATCTAGCCTGGTTTTAAACAACCTAAAAGAACACTGAAAAAGATTTTCTACCTCAAATATGATTTTTTCCATATCACATTAATCTGCAACCAAATTCTGTGTTTCACAGTTAATTCACTAACAATGCTAACAAATTCCATATTTCATCCATCCCTGTAAATAAGCTCCTATTTTTTTAGGGAAAAAGAAAGATTTCCAAGTCCCCACTGAACTACTTTAGTATATCATGGATTTCACTTTAATTCTGAAAAACAACTCAACTCTAATGAATGAAACAATAAGCAAAAAGTTACTGGCTCGCCTTTTTAGGTACACAGTGTACAGGTTTATTATTAGTGAGGTTCAAAGGTTAAAACAAAATGCCCCTCACATTAAAGGAGGGGCTAGCTCAACTAGAGATCACATGACAGCTGCTAATTGGAAAATAAAAAGGGAAAGGGGATTGGCAGGGTATCAGTCTATTCTTTCTTTATCGCAACATTTGATTTTCACTTAAAAATAACAAAAAGGTTAAGATTTGTATAACTCTCAAAAGAGGACTAAAATAAATAAATCACCCCCACGCTGACAGCACAGCAAACCTCCTATCAAGGTTTCCTTGCAAAGTAGGAAAAAAAGACTGAATTTAAAAATAAAACTTCATTTCTATAGCGAATTGCAATGAAGATGGCCTAATCTCCAAAAGAGTTAGGTCTTTTTCTGCCATTATACTTACAAAATTAAAACGCTTTATTTATAATACATGCTATTTTATTTGTCTAAATGTTTACTTATATTAAAGACATGTATCTTTTGTTAAACTATACTGTGTTCTTTTTAAGAATATTTTCAGAACTGTCAACCTTCTAGTAAATAAAACCAAACAAGGTTAATTTAATATTTCAAATTGAAGATCTGTTAATTATTAAAGGCAAGTTGCATTTCTTTAAAATTTTAAGTTTTATTTATTAGAAAAGTCATACCATTAATTTCTTTACAAAAATACTGACTTTCTGTCTCTACAAACATTCTGCTAGATTCCTTAAAATGTATTCTTCCTTATGTATGCAATTTTCACATGTAATTCAGAATGATGAACAAAATTTTTCATGATTAATGCTAACACTGTATTGACATGAGATAGGAAAGTAATAACCCATAGCTAGACTTAAAGTTGTATTTATGACACCATTTTAATTGTGCACATTAGCTGCAATTACCTGCACCACTCATTCTGAGCCACTAGATGGTGTAAAAAAATTAAAAAATAAAATGGTAAAATTCACTCCCTCACCAAGAAATCTAAATATAACCCTGAGAAAGACTAAACTATTACTAGGCATGTAACAACTCTAGCAATTTCTGTACTAAGGGCCTTGAGTTCTGAATATATAATAATACCAAGAATCATTATTATATTATATTTAATATAAAAATACCATTGCAGTCATCATTCATATATAAAATGAATTTATGTTATTAACTTATGTTCTGGAATTGCCAAAAGTTTGATGAAACTGGAAGGCCAAGCCAATACAAGATGAGACAGTCTTCACAAACATATACCTAAGCCCAAAACTTCCCAACCAACAGCTAAGACACCTATCAATGGCCCAGAATTTGTTCAGTCTCTCAAGGGAGAGCTCTGCTGTGTCTTTCAAGTGCTTTCTTTGCACCCTCACTAAGATTACCCTGTTGGATGCCCTAGCCCACGAGCTCCATAACAGGTAAGGATGGATATTTAATCATTTCAGCCAAGGGTGACAAGGTGCTGGGCCCCAGCTAAATACACATCTCTAGAGGGCCCCTTCTGAAATGATGCTGACGGTGGAACTTCAAGCTTCATAAAAGGTTGAAAAAGGAGACCTTTTGGTTAGTTTTTCTCAAATCACAGCATTTAGAAATTTTAGATGGCAGTAAATGCTTTCCTTGAGCTGGAACACCACTCACCTTAGCGCCACGATCAGACTGTACAAATAAAATTATAATTTCACAAAGCAGTGGTTTTGGGACATAGGAATTTCCCCCGGAATCTGAGAAGTGTGATACACCCCTATGATTATATTTTTAATGTCAAGTTAACAGAAAATGATTTTCTGAGGCAATGGTCAATGGTAGAAATGGACTCGCAAATGGGAACGTCGCTGATTCACAGACTCTCTGGTGGTGACTGGTTTTCATCGAGGCTGCTGGTGACAAAGACAATCTGATTCATAAAGAAGTTTTAAGAACGAATTCACTAGGCTTTGTAAGTTTCGTATTTGCAAAAGAAGTGTAATAGCTATATGTCATTTATCTCTATAAGCTTGAAATTCCACATGGAAGCTAATCAATCTTTTAAATTTACATAAAATTGCAGCTAAATTGATGAAAGAAAATGTGAACTAAGTAAATTTAAGGAAATACTTCCATGATTCCAAGAAAGTTTCTTGACAAGAACTGAAACTAATCAGTTTGATTTCTATATTAAGTAGTTAACTCAAAAAGCTGTTTGCCTTGTTTGAGGACAATTAAAACACTCAGTAGTAGGCTTAATCCAATAGTGATATGGCTGTCTATAGCTCCCAAGAACTGAAAACATCTTTCTTTAAAACCCATATTAATGAACAGAGGACTGAGAGAAACAAGTGACAAGCCTTGGCTTTGGGCACCTCAAGCAGCAATTATCAGAGTGGGTTGTTTGCCTACTGAGTATCTTTTACCCCCATAATCTACAAGTGCTTATATTTTATTCCTTTTGGATTCTTGGTGCTTAGAATGGGCTTTGGCACACTTTAGGTACTTTGTGACAGTTTCAAATTAATAAAGCCAAGGTGAGAAGGAAGAAAGGAAAGAAGTAACAAGCAAAAGGAAATAGAGGGGAAAGCACTGGGCTGTGAGTCAAGATGCCTGGCTCAAGTACTGGCTCTGGCACTTTCTGGGCCCAAGTTCCTTTATCTGTAAAGCTGAGAATAGATGATGATTGCAAAGATTCTTAGCTCTAACTTTCTATGATTCTCTGTGTTATGGCTTTATCCAGCTGCATGTAGTATAAATGCAATAAGTGATCTTATTTCCAAATTCTCTTCTCTATCAAACAAGTCATATTATCTCTCTGAAAATTCCAAACTATTTCTCTAATCAGGACACTACATTAAATTCATAGACTTATGATTTATGTAACATTTCCATTTTATATTTAAATTGTTTCCATATATCATTTATACTAAAATAGGCATAAAAAGTAGAGAGAGGGAGATTTTTTTTTTAATCCTCTTGTTACAGTAGGTGTAATTAAAATATGAAAATTAAGGGAGCTCACACAGGTCATCAGAAGTATAATCGAGATAAGAAACTTGACTTTTAGATCTAAGGACAGAAAGATTCTGAATAGTCCAGTATCTCAAGAGGCGGAGACAAAGGAAAAAAATATGTATATAAACATAAGTCCATAGCAATGTTCTTTGCCATTTTGTTTATAAATGTAATACATTAAACTTTTTTAAAAATTACCTAAACCTATCTGAATAGAAAAGCATTGCTTTTAAATTGTCGGAACACCCACAGTATTTACATAAAGATGAAAAACTTGTACTATAAACACAGTGTTTCCAGTAGTAAATGGCAGACAAAATCAGAATAAGCACACAGAAGAATAAAAAGGAAGAGGAAAGAAAAACATAATAAATAACCTAATACCTTACAATGTTAACTTTCACATAAGTATATTGTTTCTGGAGAAGGCAGTTGGTGGATGTGAGCCAAGGCTGAAGTGATAGGTAAACACACTGTTAAGTTGAATCCTGTTATCTGATTGTGTTTAAAATTTGATTATATTTCACTTGACAAAATAATTAATTATTGTGAACTCCCAACTGTTAACAAGGACCTAGAAGAATTCCACTTGGCACTTTTCCCCCAATGTTGTAAATCTAAAGGCAGAAAAATCCAGCTTTTTATTTCTCCCTTTAGAGTTGTCATTTTGGGGTATCTTCTTACCTTGCTAAGAATGTAAATCACATCACCACGTTTAAATGACAACTCATCAGAAAGAGCTCCTGTGCAGTCCCACAGACCCTGATAAAAATTAGCATAATCAGTGCTTTTATCTCCTAGGAAGAAGAAAAAGAAAGCATGAGTTAGAGCTTTTGTATAAAGGACCTTTGTTTTAAAATGAACATAATTAGAAATTAAAGAACACCCCCAACCAACCAAAATACTGTAAAAAATTCTGACCTATTTCAAAGAACATTTTATTATTCCCAGTTAAGAGTTCTCATTCTTACTACCATCGAAGTAAGGCCATTTTCAAAAAGATCTGTTTTTGAATGTCTCCTTTTTCCTTTCTCTCTCTCTTGTTTTCAATTAAAAGCAGTGATTGGGATATGCTCTCATCAAACCAGCACCTAAAAGTTGTTTTCCACTTTTTTTATATAACTACCTTAAACCCATTTGCAACACTTTGAAGAAGAAAGTCTGCCATACAGCACAAAGGGCAATAGCCATGAGATGTGGGATCACAACACACTGTGAAATAACCATCTCAGAATTTGAGACCCTTCGTAAAAATAATAATAAAGGAGCTAAGATGCAAGATAGAAATAAAACTCAGAAACTAAGCGAAAAAAAAATGTAAAACAAAAAGCTGATTAAAGGAAGAGGATAAAGTGGAAACCAAATAAAGGATAATTCCAGCTTTTTCCTTCAGGGATGTTTGTACCCAAAGCCTCTCAAAGCTATTTTTAAAACATTTTAGCAACTTTGAAATTATCAATGCTCAAGCTGCATTTTTCAACATATTTTTGTCAGTCCCAGTTTAGGACATTAGGCTCTGAATAAACATGCAACATCTACTGGAGTTATCAGCTCATCCTTCTAACAGCATAAGCACAATGGATGTGATGTGCTCAAACTGCCATACAGACCATTAACTGATTGATTATTTAGCGCTCTCCGCTCTGTAATACCACAATAAACAGGGTAATAAATGCTTTGTCACTTATACAATGTGGGTCTCCTGAAACACAGCACAGAGTTAAATACACTGGATGCTTTTGTTACACTGAGAACTGTTTCCTGTTTTTAATTTCATGATAATTGAGTTTTGATGAGTTAACGCAAAAAGAATGCAAGAAACATCAATAAGATGCCCCTGTATTCACTAACCAGGCAGGACATATACGTGCTGACAACTTCTATCATAGGAATGCCATCTTTGAATTCTGAGGGGATAACTGTGGAGACACATGCTGGATCACGGCTGTCATCTTAGTTTTGTTATATGGCTCTCAAACAGCAGGCTCCTTGGCATTCCAATACAACTAACCACATTAGCGTGTGATTCGAGTGCTCATCTTATTACGCAGTTTGGGATTTACACAATGTGTTAAGTTTATTGGAAATTTTTAAAATTCTCTTTAATAGCCAAAAACATTTTTTAAAGCCAAAAAGAGCATCTGAATAATATGGAGTCTGAATATTTTGAAGTAGAGTGCTACTTTTCAACTATACTTTTAAGAAAATAAACAAGGACTAGAGTACACAACCTATTCACCCTATTAAATGTTTTTCTCTTGTTTTCTAAGAGTTAAAAAAAAAAAAAGGAGAGAGAAGAAAGGAGGGTGGGGGAGGAAGAGGGAAGAAAGGGAGGACAGGGGAGGGGGAGACAGAGAAAGAGAGACAGACACCTTATCGCCTGCTCCACACCAGCCTTTGAGCACTCATTACTGATACCAGCAGGGATGTACACAAGCCTGGGAATCCAACCAAGAACTAACAATGCTTGTGGCCACCCTTCATTACATTTTTCCCCCAAAGCACATATTAAGTCAATTCTACAAATGGACACTAGAGGGCACTCCGGCTGGCCACATCACTCCAAACATTGTCAATTTTTTTTAAAAAAATTACTTAATAATAAAGTGACTGATTTCTTTTAAAAACCACTTATTTAGACAAATAGGGATTTAGAAGTTGAAACATTGTCAGATTAAATCAGCTGCTAAATAGGTCAAATGTTGCGCCCCATGCAGTTTGTCAGTGTCAGTTTAAAAGTCAAGGAATTAGAGCAAAAAGAGGATGACATCATTGCACACGCAAGGCCCTCCCCCCAGCAACTGGCCAGAAGGTAAAAGGATCTGGAGAGCTGGTTTCCCCAGTCAAAGCTCCTGTGTGTTCCCTGTGCTGCTTGGCCTTAAGCTTGTTCCAGAAAAGCTGAAGAAACAAAACTTCAGCTAAGAACTAGGGGAAAGGTTTTGGTCTCCCAGCTGTCCAGGCTGCTCTTTCCTTCTTTTTTCACAATACTTTTTCATTCAATAGATTTTCAAAAGAGTACAGGGGTAGATAGGTAGGAAGGAAAAGGAGAAGAAAAGTATATGGTGATCTCTAACACATAATCCTTATCACTTTGGGGTCTCTCTCTCCCTGGAAGCGCTTGGTGTGACTCCCATTAACACTAATGGGAGTTAGAGGAGCACAGGAGGGGAAGAGGAACCCCCGCCGTGTGCAAGATGCATCTCTCCCTAGTTGTGCATCATAAGCATTTCATTAAGTCTCACTGCTGTAAAGAGGCAAAAGAGCTAGCGAACTGGCAATGCTGGGAGAAGATGCATTTTCAACCGTGCTTTCCATAATCTTGATGATGATGTTACCCAAAGTCTAGCCTCATTTCTGCATCCCATATGTGAGCTCTGTTAAAGAATAAGTTGTTTATGTCACACAGCTACTTGTCAGACAATTTACTATTCTATGTATTTCAGCACGCAATATTAGTTATAAGGTAGAAGGAAGAATCACAACTAGGGAGAAAATCCGGCAGTCTTCTCAAGAAAGCAATGTTTGTGAAATCTGGACAGGAAAATTAGGAATTATCTTATTCTTCAGTGAGCAGCAAGTTCTTCTTGTTCACTTTTTTGTGTAAATTTTAAATGTGACTAAACACATAAAAATTTAAATACAGATATAGCATCAAAAGCATAGTAGGTTCACATAAGTTAATATTGTTTACCTATACACTGAAGAATAACTCATATGAGATATGCATTTTGAAAAAATTAAATAATGTTGTAAACCACAGATAAATATACATTCTAAAATACAAATTAAGCCTGTTTAGTTGTCTTTACTGCAGTGATTAATTTTCCTATTCTATCCACATCATGATTCTTTCTTTCAAAATTACAAAATCACCTTATGTTCTTGTCCAGAGAAGCATGAATGATTTAAAAAGAAGGAAAGAAAGAGAAAAACATTCTAAATTAGCCAGCCTATGAAGGAGTTGAACAATGCCTTCACTCCTGCTTTTAAAAATGTACAAAAACAGACCATTGGTCAAAGATAGTAGAATTATGATGAAACTGTAAACTAAATGTGTAAACTCTGGGTATACTTACTTTTGCAAAAATAAAAAGATTTTTAAAATATGGTGAGAATGGATGAAAAATAAAATGATAAGATATAGGAGAATTTCTCCCTGGGTGTTCTAGGTTTTAAATACTATTTTAGAAAGGTAAGCATATTCTACAATTCTACCATATGACTAGTACTGCCTGCTGAAATAAAAAGAACATTCTACAATGCTCAAAAAAAATTCACTGGAATCTTCATTTTGTAAAAATGCAAAATATATAAACTTAAACATGAAGGAGCTTGTAAGAAACCCAAGTTTAACTTTCATTTTGTTCTTAAGTACGCTGCATTAGAGCAAATGGTAATTTTTTTTTTAGTAAAATTAGTCAATGTGAGAAATATACAGCATTCTTGAGTAAGGTTAGAAGTTCATGCCATGTGATGCTCAGCAAGATAGTGAGACCCTTGTCAACTCACTGCCCCACATGGCAAACAAACTTCTAGTGTTACATATTTGACAGCCTAGGAAGATCAAAGGTCACTGCTATGCAAAAGCATTAAAACTGTTGCTTGAAAAGAATTTCATGTCACTAAAGATAAGAATTATTGTAGCGCTTTATAGCTATTCCATGAAAAGCTAAGATCTTCTTACTGCATTCCTTTGCGGAAAAACTGATTTTTTTTTTCTACCCTCAAAGCAAAAATTTGGGAGATGGTTACTTTAAAAGAGTTTTGAAGAACACATTTGCTTCATACCACAATCTTTGTAACTGTGGAAAGAATATCCACTATGTGTCTACCTTGTACACCTTAAACTGAAATTAAAAAGAAAAAAGAAAAAGACTACATGCTTTTGGCAGAAGTTTTATGATAGATAACTAAAACACACATACCTTAATTATATTGTACACAATCCTCAGGTTTCACTAGGCCTCAGCGTTTTATAGCTGCAAGTGCTAACATCTAATGACTTTGTCCTTACTTCCTTTCTGAGAAAAGCAAACCAAAACCTTTTACAGCAACCTGCTCCTGCTTTCCTGTCCAGGTCCGGAAATCAGACCTCTGTTTCCTTTCCACATGTCACAGTAGGAAGGACTCTGGAAAGCTACTTCCTGAACACACACTTCTTGTCCACCCTGTCTCTGACAGCTTGAAAGAGTGATGTATGGATATAGGAGAGAGGGGAAGGTGACCCTGACTACAGCTCTTTGCAGGACCCGGGGATGATACGGCAGACCTTGCCCCAGCTGACATGTGGCTATGAAGAGGTGTAAATTCCTGATAAGAAGGCAGTCCTTCTCTTCTTTCCATGTAAAATAATTGCTGGTTTATCGAAACTAACCTCATGCTTGCACTATAGATACGGTTTATCTCCTGCTCTTTGGAAATAACAACCAGCAAGAAAAGTTGCTCATATCATGTGATTCCATACATAGTGTGTGCAGTTATTTTTCCAGGCTCAGGCATAATTAGTTCTTGCGGCCATGTGCCAAGTAGAAATGGATAAGGGGAATATCCTTCCTAGCCTTCTAGGCCGCCAGTGTCCTTTTCCAATTTTTAAGTTGCTGTCACTGGACTCTGGCATTTCTTAGCCAATTCATTTGCTTTCTGTGTTAATCATATGCAATGAAGATATGCATGGCCAACATTTAAACAGGCTGCAGATCAATTAGCGGTCTTAAGTTTATCTGATTTTTATCAAAGAAGACAGAGCCGTGGGTCGATTGTCAGAGCCTGTGTCAAGTTGACCTTTTCAGAGATGTCTACATTGCCAGTCCCCTGGGCAACTTGTTGTCCCCTGTTAGTCTCTGAATGGCAGAAGTCTGTTCTGCTCAAGCACAAAGTATACACAGATGTCTATATTACATTCTTATAGGTTTGACAGCAACTGCATGTTGTATCTATAAACTGTCCTTTAGCAGTGACACTTCCTCAATGATGATAAGCTAATTTATGCAACTAAATCTCCTTTGTGCAGAAATGAAAGCTAATTGAGTCATTACAAAGTAATTCAGGAAGGAATACCTTGTATAAATTGGCTTACTTTATAAATCCTTCTCAAGTGGTTTCCATGCATCCTAAATGGGACTAAGCAGCTTATCAGCCATAAGATATCCAGACTGAACAAGCCAACTTCAGGGAGCCATGTAAATGTCTAAAGAGCAGTAAGAAGAAAGTGACTAGAATGAAAGTGAACAAAACCAAAATAAACTTTACCAGGGGCCTCCATAATTCATTACCTGAGGGGAGATGAGCACTGTCCTGACTCATATTCCTTTGTTCTTCTGTTTTCACCGGTGGCACACTGTCCTCTTCCTCTTCTGCAAATACATATTATAAATGGCATGTTGAATATAGCATTCACCTCATTTAAAGAGCAAAACTCAAAGTTTAAAACAGAAACATTACTTTTCAAAGAATAAAGCTACTCAACATTTTCATTCTTTTTTCTTTTTTTTTTTTTTTTAAGATTTATTTATTTTATTACATATCTCCCCTCCCCCTCCCCGCTGCGGCAACGCGCTGAGACTGGTCACTGCGCAGGCGTGGCTTTCCCCGCTTGTGGGCGGCTTCTGCTTCCATTCACGGCCGGCTTTCAGTTCGCGGGTGGCTGGCTGCGCTCCATTCACGGGCGACCTGCCCTGCCCGTGGCGGCTTTTGCCCTGTCCGTGGCAGTTTTTTGCCCTGCCCACAGCGGCTCTGGCCCGCCCATGGCGGCTTGCCATTCTCAAGGCGGTCTGCCCACTAGGAGAGGTCCCCGGGAACCGAACCCGGGGCCTCCCATGTGGTATGCCGGTGCCCTATCCACTGGGCTATCGAGCCGGCCCCTCATTCTTTTTTCAATAAGCTAAAGTTGAATGAATAAACCTCTTGCTATTTCCAAATAGCAACCTTACCAGCTGGCCTGAAAAAATTAAGATAGGTACTAATATTTGGCACATTTTGTTTTAAACGTGTATAGAAATCCATCTGATACAATCTTAAATCCAAAACCCTACCCTGACACCCTGCATTATACCAATACACCACATTATACTGTGGCAGGAGTACCATGGACAAAATCATGGTCCCTAAAACATCAATACAACAAAGAAAACATGTAGACATAAAAAGCAGTTAACCTGTAAGTCATTTATTATCAGCTACTTTCATATGTTTTCTCACTTGATCTTCACAGGAGGATAATAAAGAAGAATCCTCACTCTTCAAGGTAATTCCCCCAAAATTATACTGAGGACATCTATGTGACATGAACTATGGTAGATATTAAGATTTCATAGATAAATAATTTTAAATCATCATTTAATATTCAGTGCTTTTCCCATATTTTTCTATATCACTTCCTTCCCCACATTATAGGGGAGAAAATAAAATTAATGAGACTAGTTTTAAACTGCATCAACAGATTAAGTCTTTTACATCAAGGAAACTTGTATTGCATAACCATATTCCCAATCTAAGGATTTATAAACAATTATAATATAAGAATATTTAAGGCATGACACAGAAACAAAATGGTATGACAAAGAATAACAGGGTTAAAAAAGAATCATAATTTCAAGAAACACCCAAACTTCAAAGAAAATATGATATAGAGAGATGGATATAGCCATAATAACTGTTAAATAATTCAACTGATAAATCTTCACTGAGTATTAACTACATGGAAATGAAGAGAGGACTGATATAAGAGGTAAAGGAAACAGGATCAATAAGCTTTGTGCCTGACTGGAGGTAGAGGGGTGAAAAGGAAAAGGGAGCCATCAAGGATGGTTCAGATTTTAAACTTAGTTAACTGAGAAATCAGTTTATCATTACCAAAAAGAAGGTAGCCAAAATAAGCTATTTTGCTGGGGGAACAAAAGGAGTTGCGTTTTTTGACATGAAAGATTTAACGTCCTGGTGAGGCAACTCAGAGGAAATGTCAAGGGCAACTGGAAAGGAGTAACAGAGTTTGGTGTAGAGGTCAGGACAGCAGACATAAATTTAGAAATTGTATGCAAATTTTTAAATGGCAATTAATCAAACAACATTTTAACCGTTTGAGAGTTACTGTGCTTACAAGTCAAATAGGACTGTTTGGAATTTCTTTAACTCAATTTAAACAAAATAAGAAAAGCTCTGATATAAGGAACAGCTGGAAATAATTGGTGCTTTATACATATTAGGCTGAATCATGAAATTGTGACTTTTCTAGGTCAAAATTGGCAATTTCATATGGTTCAAATAGTTATCACAAATAAGTATGACCTAATATAAAATGTCTACTATAAAGACCTGTCTCTTTTCTCTTCAACAATGACTATCTTACTTATGTCAAACTTCAAGGACTAGTTTTCATAAATAGGATATTTTATATAAATTTTAAAGGTAGAAGGGACATTTACAGTTATTTAATCCAATCTACTCATTTTACAGATAGTTAATTTTTAAAAGGTGAGCTTTTCTTACTTTTCATACTTTTTCTTTCTCCAGTGTTACCCCACCTCTTCCATTTTGGTCACAAATTCAATAGTATGGGGTCAATTCAAAAATAGTTCTCAGTCAAAAGCCATAACCACATCAACCCAGTAATCACTATTCTTGACTCTTAAGAAGAGACCGTGAGATTCTGAATCACCACCAATGTCAGCATCAAGACTTCATAAAAATGAATTATGATAATTAAATGGGAAAACCCTGCTCTTTGGCAAAGTTAACAAATTTATAAGAATTTATTTACTGTGAATTTATTCTTATTTTATTAAAATTTAAGCATCTATAATCTATGCTGGGGACTATACAGAGGTGCCAAAGAGCTTTGTCCTTAAGACATTTATTCTTTAATTAGCAGAATAATGATATAAAAATATTTACTATGAGTATATACGGTGAGATATCCAATTTAAAATTCATGTGAGATGCTTAATAAGCAGCATTTTAGAGGGCAACATGTTCATTACAAATATTCCCTTTCTCTCTTTCAAACCCAGTGCTGATAGTTTTAGGTCAAAGCCTTGTGCATTTCATACATCAATTTTTCTTAACCATATTCAAACAATTCATTTTATCTTGGGCTAAGAATTCAAACATCATTCATATAGAAGGCAGTAAAATCAAATTAGTGTGTTTTTTAAAACCTTAGGGGAAAAAAACCAACTCAGATTGAACCTTGAATAGAACCTGGCTTGAGCGGATGTTCTATAAATATTGAGTGAACAAATGGATTCAATAATCATGAAAAATTCCTAATATAATATATTTATTTATTATCAGAGCAAACCTCTCCACACCACTCAAAATATATGTAAAGAAAAAAATATGTAAGGATAAGTGACCAAAATTCTAGGCAATAATCACTTTTAAAATATACACAGGTTTTATTTAGGATTATTATTAGGCATATTTTATTGTTTTTGAGGCCTGATATCATTATACATTACTAATAATTAATACCTCAAAGAGTCAATGTTTGTGGGTTAATATATTCCATTCAATACTTTAATAACAGTAAACAAAAACAGCTCAGCTATGCAGTAAAATCCATCAAACCACACAGATGGTTATAAGGTTTTCATTATGTGGTTTCCATAGCAATCATATTGCAAATCTGGAAGCTTCTTGCAAATAAGCAGCTTGTATTTACATGCCTCTCAGCGGCAACACAAAACTCTTCAACATGGGAAGTTAGTATTCCAATCACAGATTGTTAGAAGAATCATCAGGAGATATTTTGATCAGACAAGATGAAAATAACAGTGCAGTGAACTAATTGCAGAAGATAATTCAAACAGTTAAACATTTACTAAACTAATCAATGAGTATTAGAAATGTTATGGTAGGCATCAAAAGGTTTAACGTTAAACCCTGTCAAAGTATTTTGTAAAATGTGAAACTTCCAGGAGCAATCAGACCCTGTGCAATCCAAAAGCATTAGCCCCAGCCTGTCAGCTTTTCAACAGATATTTGGCTTACTTTCTGAGTTGAGCAAAGAGAGGAAAAATAGCAGAAAATTGAGTCTTACCAAATATTTTTAGGATGACAACTATTTGAGGAAATGCTTCCTGAGGGAAAAGTCAAGACATTTCTGGATTAATCAATTTAATTTTCAAATTGATCCTGTTTCTTAACAGATGGGTTATTACCCTAATAAGGATCACGAATCTGTCTAGCTATGCAGTTTTTACAAAATGGCTGTTTACTAATGTTCTTATTTTTAGGACAAATAACAAAAAAATGATAAGCAAATGACACATTTAGCTGCACTGCTTGAAAAAAGACTAAAAACAATTTGCTAGCACCAAGGCAGGTTGTGTGGTGTGCACACCAGGGCTGGGGACTGACTTTAAGTCTCTTCCAGGGAGCAGAGGAAGACGTGAGAAAATCTTGACTCAAACCAGGATTACCTTTCTCGCTAAACACCTTCAGAAAAGAGCTTAACTGAATTAAAAGGTATTTTAAAAGACATAAAACACAAAGCAAAAGATATGCTCTGAAACAAAGCTTGCGTTTAAATCTCAACCAATTGCCCAGGGTGTCATCTGATTATGTGATTATATATTTGCCTCAAGAAAAGTTAAGATTTATTGCTTAAATGTTCATACTATATGCATTTATATCCCTTATAGAATCGAATCCTCATAACAATTCTATGGGGTAATGGGTAT
Source organism: Chaetophractus vellerosus (assembly GCA_004027955.1). NCBI lineage: Eukaryota > Metazoa > Chordata > Mammalia > Cingulata > Chlamyphoridae > Chaetophractus > Chaetophractus vellerosus. The sequence continues at coordinate 15,633 of PVKH010009633.1, forward strand.
TTTTTATCAAAATGAAATGTACAGAGCTTGATTAACTTGTCCAGGTTCACAGATCCAGTTAATGCAAAAGATACGATTTAGACTCGAGACATTTCAATAAGAAAAACAAATTTTAAAGGTAGATGGTAAAGTGAAGGTAAGTTTTTCTATACACAAAAGTCTAAAAGGAGGTTCACCTACATTTCAGAGCAATAGGCTATCCTACTGGCATCAGGCTCCAGGGCACTGTAAACAAGATGGCCCTGAGAGAAGAAGGTGGAACAGATGGGATGGGGGAACCTAAGACACTTCTGGCTAGTCCTAGCAGTACAATGTAAAATAAGGAAGAAATGCTGGAAGGATTTACTCAAATGGCACCTCACCCTCTCTTCTTTCCCAAGACCTGGGGCAAGCTACCAACACTGGTGGAAGGAGAAAGGGGAAGAAGAATAAGAGTTGAAAAGCAGAGTCAAAGTATGGGTAAAAGGATTCAAATTATGACGAGGGGGTAAAACAAGCTCCTTAAGAACCTATAAATCCAGTCTGTTGGTAATTTAAAATATGACACTTTTAAGCTATTTTCTATCTATTGAATAGACTGATATATTTCACAGCAATAAAAGATAAATTTCAATATAGATATAAGCATGTGCCTTTTAATACTATATGAACATCAGAATGAATAAAAGGTTAAAGATGTCTGAAATAACATATTTAGAGTCATGTTTACTCTCCTGGAAATTAGGCAAACTGGGGCTTATTGTTACAGTTCCAGTTACAAGATAACAGACCTTGACACTGTCTCCAATTCTCTATGTCATTTCTGTAAAGTAGGGGAAATATTCTCATCCCATAGCACTTTGAACAAGGATTTGAGGAGGACAATGAGATAACTGCACTTAATATATTTTTAAAAAAACACAATTACCATGCAGTATCAAGTTTATTACATTAGGAGCTAGCTGTTTTGCAACCATTTTTTAGTTTAGCAATCAGGAAGGTTAATAAGATATAAAAAGCAACAATAATAAGCAATAGTTGTTCAATCATACAACTTAATTTTCAACCTTGACATTCTATTCTTATAGGTTTATATGTGAAAAAGTCATTATTGCACTTCAAAAGCAAAAGGAAATGTCATTAGATTGTAGTAAATTTCAGTACCGTGTTATTAAAATTAATAATTTAAACACAAATCTGAAAATACAAAAATAATGATTTTCCACTTAGACATTAAATTTGTCAGCATCACGGTTAGGATGTTGACATCTCAACACTTAAGCAAAGATCCCATTTAACAGAATCAGGAAAAAAGTCTTAAAAGGAAAGGAAATCCTTAGAGATAATCTAGCCCAGTTTCCTTGTTTCATAAAAGGGGAAGAGACTGGGGATGTTGCATGACTGGGTCAAGGTCGAACAACTTGCCACTTGGGAGAAACATGCATGGCAGACATTTCTGGAAAAGTCTGCTGCTCTAGATGTCCTTCTCTATTTCAACAGCAGTTGTATCTAGACAGGATTATCTATATGCAATTATGGCAAACAAGGGGAGTACACACGTTCAAAATAAGATTTTAATAGGCCAGGATTCTTTCAGTTAGAAGTTACTGTGAGTCAGGAAATGTTCCCACTCCTGGAGAGTACTAGAAGCTATGGCATGTGGCTCCTTCCTGCCCCAGTATATCAGTCACTGCATACTAAAATAAAATTCCTCTATTCTATAATGCCCCAATTCTGAGCTTTTTAATTAAAATTAATAATAAATTCTGCAGCACTAAAATTCTTTTAACCCAGGAAGGTCGGAATTAAATTATTTCTCAGTTATAGGAACCCCTATCTGACCCTGGATTTGTAGTTCAATAATGGTTTGCTACATATAAGCTCTTTTTAAAAAGAATTTAAATTAGCCTTTTTTCTTATTCTTTGTTGTTACAAAACCAATATCTTTTCAGTGCTGAAAGTCAGAAAATGGAGACAAGCAAAAAACAAAAATTTTAAATAATCACTATTAATAACTTGATGTATATTCTTCTAGACTACCTTTTTTGAGTTTTTGGTTATTGAGCTTTTGGTTTCTTTTTATTCTTATTTCTAATAATCCAAATGTGTATGTATTTCATTACAAACTGTTTTGAATCCTCTTTTAAAAGTAAAATATTTCGGGCCCGGCTAGATAGCTCAGTGGATAAAGAGTGCGCTGGGGTACCACATGGGAGGCCCCGGGTGGACAGATGGCCTTGAGAAAGGCAAGCCGCTGTGGGTGGGGCAAAAGCCGCCCTGGGCAAGGCAAAAAGCCGCCACAGGCAGGGCAGAGCCCCCACGGGCATGGCAAAGTCACCCGTGAAAAGCGGAGCTGCTGCCTGCGAAGCCCGGATGTCGGCAGCCCCCAAAAACACGGAGGACTGCTGCCCGCAAAACATGGAGCGGAGCCGCCTGTGAAAGCGGAATGGAGCCACAGTGCGCTGCCGTGGGGACGGGGGAGACGAGAAGCAGACATAGAAAAACGCAAAGGAATGGACACACAGCAAGAGCAAGCGGGGGGGGGGGGGATGTAATAAATAAAAAATAAATCTTTAAAAAAAAATAAAATAAAATAAAAGTAAAATATTTCATTTCACTTAGATTTTTTTGGTTCCTTTTAAATTTTATTTTGTAAAAGAACATTAATAGTAAATAGGATGGTGTTAAGATTATTTAATAGTAACCAGGTTGCTTTATAAGGGTCTACAACTGTCGACTTTAACGTTAAAGGAAAAAGGCAGATTTTCATATGCAGAGCTCATTCTGTAATTACAGGCTTTGGCTCCATTTCCTTTGTTTGCCTATATAAATATGCCCTTCCTCATCACATAAACTGCATCTTAACCTTATTTTCAAGAACCCACGAAAAGAAAAACCCAGTCCCGGAAGAAGAAAGAGGAACCATCACCCGTTAGACTTACTGGTTCTTGTACTAGCAATGGTTTTCAAGGCCCTTTGCAGGGTGTGTGTGTGTGGGTGGGGTGGGGTGGGGGTTGATGTCTATGACAGCAAAACTATTTTCATAATACTAGTAAGACATTATTTGCCTTTTTTTTTACTGTTATAACATT
>PVKH010009634.1:0-18702 GCA_004027955.1 Chaetophractus vellerosus
TTAAGTCAAAAGCAAGGCCAATAGAGTTAGTATATATAAAGTGCCACGATCAGTGCTCAGTAGATGCTATCATTGTTGCTATTGTTGTTGTTATTATTATTACTTCTACTATTATCAATTCTGAGGAACTTACAGAGAATCGTGTCACCATTAACTATTTGAAAGATACAGAGGTGCTGACTCCATTAATATTTCCATTAAAGTCTTCATTTTGACTAATGTGAAAAAAAGTTAAATACTAGAAAGTAATGCTATATTATGCTTAATGAAATGGAAATTTTAAACCCAGCTGTAATCTCCTTGCTATACAAAATGCATATAATCCCCAGTATCTGGTATGCAGCCAGGCAAATAATTTTTCTATATCTCAATAAAAGGAGGATGCCTGAAATCACTTACTTTTACATGGCAGAATAACTTCACTAGTGAAACATCTTCACCATTCAGCTTTAGATATATAACTCTCCAGTTCTGTGTCTCTGTTTTGTTCTCAAGGACCCCAACCACTTCACCAACCAACAGAATGTAACCTTTGTGTATTAATGGATGGCATCAAGCCACAGAACCTTGGAGAGATACAGAAACTACCTTAGATGTGTTGGAAAGACACATGGCAAAATGAGGGCTTTATGCCTTAGCACAATCTTAAAGCAGTCTTGATCACTGCTACTTTTGCTCTTAACAACACTAGGCACTGTTTTTGCCTCTCCAGGACCCTACATCCATTGTTTTTTTAGGGAAACCATTCTCCAAGTCTCTTGAAAATTCAGTGAACTAACACATGCTCCTTTCTTTTGAAAATTCTGCCATTTCTACATGTATTATCTTTCTAATCTGTCATTTCTGTTTTATACCTGCAGCTGATGTTGTTCTTCAGACACTCATCATATCTAGCTTATACTATTGTGATATTCCTGACTAGTCTTTCTGTCTCCTTCTTCCACACGGATCCCAAAGACCTCTATTCAGCATGCAAATGTCTTCATATGCTTTCATTTTCCCCCCTAATCTGAAAAGAAAAATGTAAATTCACTGATATTCAGGGATACTCCCTTTAATTTTCTAACACTCTCTTCCACAAACCCCACACCATAGCCTCACACAGAACTGGTTACCATCATTCAAATATACATGCTTTCTCAAACAACTCTAGGTTTGTTCTTTCTGTCCCATTTGTTTGGACCATTCCTTATAAACTATCTCTGTCAAATTTCATTCATTCTTCAGGGTCCAATGAAAACATTTTCACCTATATGAAGCATGGTCTGGAAAGAAGACTGAGATGATATTTTCCCCCTTCTTCTTTAAATTCCTAGAGTTCCATGTCATTTCTTCTATTGTAGCATTTACTTTATACTACCACAACTGCCACTGGAAAATGCTAAATACATAGTAGACAATTGATATCAATAAGTGAAAACAAATCTCTAATGTTTAAAAAGTACATGTTTACAATCCTTCTGAAAGTATGCTAGATATCTATTATATAGATCATCCAATCATTCCTTGATGTCACTAAAAGTGAGAGAATTTGACATTAATCCACATCTTTAGTCATATAATTCATTTTAATTATTGTGAGAGAGAAGTAATTAACAAAATTTGAAGAAAACCAGGTTTTCTTTATTTCTGTGACTATGTTTGGACTGTTTACACCTAATGCAAATCATGGTTTCAAAATTATCATATGTGCACATCATCAAATAAAAAATATTGAATTATATCTAATTTCTTCACTAAAATTATTATGAAATCAACCACCTAAGTTCAGGATTTAAGAAATATTTGGAGAAATTAAATGCCATAGATTTTTTTTTCTGTTAAATTTTTCTCCCGCTTTTCTCCCATTGATATGGATGGGGCTCATTGCTTCCATTGAACACAGCACAAAACAAAAAAGTTTGTTCAGCCCTTCTATGGCTTTTTTTCCAAAGTTCTAATCTCAGAAATGAATGAACATACTAGTTTCAGCTTACCTCTCTGGTCTTTTATTAAAAGTTACAAATGCCTTTTTTTTTTTCATTTCCAAAGGACCATAGAGGTAATATTTTGTGTTTTTGTTTTCTGTGTCTTTTATAATGGTGAAAGTAAGTAGCTAACTATTTGGAAGTTAGAGCCAATTTCCTGAAGGATTAAGCCACTTTTGTTGAAGCATGTGTGGTATGGCATACTCTTTAACAGACCTGGCACCTACTTCTTGGTCTAGAACTCTTTTTCCTTCACCTGTCGCTTCAATTTTTGTTTTAGCAGGTGTGGGGTGGTTTGTGGTTGATTGAAAATTGAATAAGCCATAAAACCCTCCTATTTGACATTGAATCTGCAATTTTAATCTCCCTTACATTATGAATTTGACTATTGACCAAAACCGTGAAAAGGACATCCACCTTTTCTTTGTGTGTAAAGTCCTCCCAATAATACTGAACAAAGAAGCTATATTAAACAAGATTTTTAATTTCCCCATATTCTGTAAGGATTTCAGATACAATTCAAGTCTTCTCAGGGATTTAAAGATTATATTCAGGTGTCTTCTCTAGTCTCGTCTATGTAGTGTGCCTTTAAATGATAGATTCTCTTTGGTATTACATACATATACACATACAGGTAATATGAGTTTACGTTGCTTTTCTAATGTTTTTTTCTTACCCAATTTGACAATACTTAACCTTTAAACATTCATGTGTATTAAAAAAATAACAGAGAATAAAAATAAAATGGACCATTATAAGTCACAGATTTTTATTTTACTTTAAAATTTCTTAAATTAAAATGTATATTTCTCCTATGATGTTTTATACAATTTTTTGAAGTTGAAAAATTTCAAACAGAATGGACAACCTTTAAAGATCTTGAAGTAGTATCTTTTACGCAAGTTTTACATGGATCCAAAAGTACAGCTGATAGAAAAATACACAACCAAATTCAATAAATTTATAGAACATTTAGTAAAATATCCAGAATTTAGAAAGAAGCCTATTATAAATCAAACAGGTTTAAATTTTACTTTATATAATGAACAAAAATCAGATCTATTTGAAGGAAATACTTTTTTGGGCATTTGTTTTGCTGTGTTTAGTTTGGAAATGATCATATTCATGCAAAGTGTTTAGCACAGTGCCAGGCAGATATTGAACAAGAATAAAAACTTAGCTATTATTTATATTCCCTCACCAATGTTCATAAAGAACATTTTCAGTTTCAGAAGTAATTTCTGATCTTTAATTCTAGTTATAAAATGTTGTCATGGTTTCCTAAAGAAATGCATTCATTAAATAAAACACACCACTGCACTTTTGAAAAGATTGCAATCACTCTTACAGAATAATAATTTTGCTTGGTGGCTAGTAATGCCTTTCAATCTGTGAATCCAGGAAGGATCAAAAATAAATTGCTCTACCACCGGGAGGAGGTGTACATATATTCAGGAAGATATAGTACTTTTAAAATGACAAACTGCGCCTAAATTCCAAGAGGACGTGAAATAGCCAGTAGATGATGCAAGGTTGGAAGACATAACTGTTTACTTAATTTTAATCTTGCATAGAAGGTATTAAATATATTCTGTTCCATTCTTGGCAATGAAAAATGAGGCTTCACTGTTTATTTTTAATTTTAAAAGATTTTAACTTGAAGTGTGAATTAGTTAAATAATATCCTTATTAAAAATCAGTCGACAAGCGAGAAAAATGAGTATAGTAAATTGAGAAAGAAAAGTATGGCATCATTAAAGAAAATATAAAAAAAAATAAAAGTAAAACTCTACAATTGAAAAACAATGATTCCTGGATTGTTAAAGTATTTTATATCTTCTGTTACAAATAAGAGGCCCACTTAGAACATGTAGCAAAGATTAAGTTAAAAGAATAAACAGATAGCTGTGGTAATATGTATAGGAACTAGAAAAATCCTAATTAAAAAAATAGATTTTTCAATTATAACAAGGGAGAAAAGTTTTAATTGAGTAAATGTATAATCTTGAATAAAAAATAATATTTTTTCATTAAATATGACTATTTAAATATAAAAATAAAAAGTATAAACAGGCCCAAAGAAATATATCTTGTTTTTCAGTAGATTTATAGGCATTTAAACAAATTGTTATAGAAGGTGGAAATAATTATGCTGTTTTGATAAAATATATCTAACTCTTTGCCTTCCCAATGGAAAATACATTTCCTTTTTAAAGTCTGATGAAATATTATGTTTCAAATTTGTTCAATTAAAGCTCCAAGGCAGAAATTTAAAAAAAGAAATAAAATTAGAATTTAATAGCCAACTTATTAATAAATATATCTTAATACTTATGTGGTAGTGCCATTCTTTACAACATGGAAATTTCAAGGAAAGTCAATATTTTTATTTTTTTAATAAGCCAAACAGAATAAATAAGCTAATCTTTCATGCAGAGAGTGAAGAAAAAAGAAGAAAGTATTTTTAAGGGAAATGAATTAATAAAGAAAAATGAAAAGTTTGACTTAGAAAGTGAAAAATATAAAGTTGATTAATAAATGTGTAACACTTTTGAAAATTTTTGAAGAAATAATTGCAAGTTAGAATAAACAAGAAATGAAATAAAAAGAAATAAAAAATACAGGAAAATCTTATGAAAAGGGACATATACATCCTCATACTCAAGAAAATAAACTAATTTTAGGGGAATGATTTATAAACACCATAAAAATGAATGTTGGGGGACAGATGTAGCTCATGTGGTTAAGTACCTGTGTTCCATGTTCAAGGTCCCAGGTTCGGTCCCCAGTGCCTCCTAAAAACAAAAACAAACACATGGAAAAGCCAACTCTCATTGGGGAGCACATGTAGCTCAGTAGTTGAGCACCTGCTTCCCATCTATGAGGTCCTGGAATCAATCCCCAGCACCTCCTAAAAAAAGAATATCATCAACGGGTCTAGATTTATTTTTATTTATCTTGCTCTGCACTTGGTTTCTACTTTCAGTCAGATGGCTTAGGGTTTTCCTTAGTTCTGAAAAATTCTAAAGCATAATGTAAATTCTAAAATTAGTGAAAGCATAGACAATTTTTTTTCTGGCTTCAGTATTCACTATAATTAGAATAGAAACTTGATCAAAGTAGGCCCTTAATAAATATTTGTTGAATGATTGAATATTCTTTCTAAACATTCATTTACTCTGTTTTCCTTCTTTTGGAACTCCTTTTCATATACGTGTTGGAGGTTTCCTTATCTGATGTTTCTGATTTTTGACCCTTTTATCCTAGGCAAATTCTTCATTATTATTATTCACTTCACTGATTCTGTCTTTGCTTGTGTTTTTACGGTATATGTGCTTCTTATATCTAATAATTTTCATTTCGAGAACTTTAATAAAATCATATCCATTTCAATCTTTTTGCATGTTATTATTTCAAAATCTGCTGTTCTTTTTAAAAATGAATTTCATTCTTTTTAAAAATCTCATTGAGAATTCTAAACATACTCACTTTAAAGTAAAATTTGGATTGCTACATTAGTTTTCATGTTTTCTATAGGGAATTCAAATCCAGAAAGTTTATTTATATAATTTTTTACTATCTGTCTTATAGTTAATTTTCTACAAACACTTTATAAATTTGGTTCACACACTCAACTTGGATGAGAAGCACCCAAAGCATTTCTTAGCTATCTCAGTCATAGTATGTTCAAAACAGAATTCATCGTTTTCTCCCACTATTCACACTCCCCAGTATTCTGTCAAATGTGCAGTTCCACCTGGGTTCTCTTTTTGAATCATCTAACCAGTGACCTAAGACAGAAACAGTAAATTATTGATTGACTCTTCCAATTGTTTTCTCCTTTAAAATGAATTGTCTAGTTTTATTGATTTTCAGTTCTTTGTTATCTCTGTTCTAATCAATTGTGAGTGGCCTTTAATAGACATTCTCAAAATTCAGCCTGCACTAGCCATAAACAGTACTAAACTTTTGTTGCATTCTCAAAATGTAAATTTACTTCACAAAGCAAATGTTAATTATATGCATTTTAAAGATGATTCCATAGTGGAAACATGATGAGATAATGGTATTTATTGAATGTGCAGCATTTTTTTCTCTAAAATAACTTCTATCAGAATTACTTCTTCTATCCCCCAATCCAGAGCTCCTCAGCCACATACATGACTGGAAATTTTAGTTCTTTCTCATATTATTTGATCAAAAAAAGTTCCATTAGTTCAGGCCTTGTGAGAAGCAGCTACCAAGTTGGTATTAGATGTGTAAGAGATTTATTGGAGGAGGGATCAGGAGAAGGCAGGAAGAATCTTCCAACTATGATGCAGATCTTTCGTCTTTGGAAAGAAAGGGAGAAGGAAGGGTGATTGATTTAGGAAAAGTCTTAGACTTTGACACATTTCCAATAATATTTTGGCCAAGTCAGTGGGAAATCGATGGGCAAAAGTGAGCCATTGGAGGGATCTTGCATTTTCTGGGATGATCCCGATGTAGAATTCCCTTTATGTTCAATGATTGGTAGAAATATGACCATGGCTAAAGGGTAGAGTTATATAAGCCAGGGCTTTCATACAATTATGCTGCCTGTAGTGGGAAACCTGGGTGGCAATTTTTCAAGGTTGCCAACCAACCCTCCACCCAACTTTGTATGACATGGAGCTGCTTTTCAAAATGCTTCTCCATATCAGGTCTAACATAATTTCCTTGGCCCATTTTCCTGGGGAGCTCTTAGAAGGGAGGTTAATGAAACTAACTATAGTCCCTAGTCTCCTGCTAATCCTTATCCTTCTCAGTTATCCATTCTAAATTCCCCTTATCCTTGGTTATCATCTTGTTAGGTCTCATGGCTTTACCTGGTGGTATGACCCAAACTTTCATTCCCAAAAGATCTGTGCCTTTGGCAATCCTACCATTTTCATGCTGAGATTACAGCACATATCCATTAATGGTTACAAATGGTCAAGGGAGGACCAGGAGGAAGCCAGATGGACTGCCTGAGTTCCATATTTATTCCTCTCCGTTTCTTTTGTGTAAAAGCAGTCTGATATATACCTGCTAATCAGGATCAATTATCACTGACTCAATGGTGATGCCTCTTGTTGCTTTTAGTTGCTGGACACAAAAGCTCAAAGTATCCAACTAAGAGACCAACTCTTGAAACCCTGCAGTATACAAAGTTACAGGGATAAAAAGCACAAAATATCCTTGTGGATCATTCAGCACTCCTATTCTCTTTGTTTCCCAAACTCCATGTTCTTCCTATTGAAGAAAAAACATCATGTCAAGATCTATAGCTGAATGCATATCTCTCTTCCTAAAGGATTGCGTCCCAATCCATCCTTTCAGAATGTTTCCTGTGAGTTGGTATTTCAGTTTGTTCGGCTGCCAAAATGCAATATACTAGAAAGGGATTGGCTTTTACAGTTGGGATTTATTTGCTTACAAGCTTACAGTTCTGAGGCTGTGAAAATGTCCAAATCAAGGCATTATCAGGCAATGTTTTCTCCCCTAAGAGCATCTGCCAGGATTCCTGAACTCTCTGTCATATGGCAAGGCATATGGCTATATCTGTTAGTTTCTCCCTTCTCTGCTGGGTTTTATTGCTTCAGCTTCTGACTTCCTCTTGCTTTTTTCTCTGCAACTGTGGCTTTAACTCCCTTTCCTCTTTATTTATTCTGTTTATAAAGTTCTCCAGTAAAAGGATTAAGAGCCACTCTAGGCCATGCCCCAACCGAAGTAACCTGATCAAAAGATTGCACCTACAATAGGTTCACACTCACAGAAGTGAATTGCCTCTGAGATTTTCTGGGATATATACAGTCTCAAACTACCACAGATGGTATTTCAGTTGTGTCTTTAGGAGGCTACTCCAGCACTCAATGACTCCAGTTGCTCAAGCTGTTGTGTCAGATGTTATACAACCAGTGGATTCCATATTCATGATCCACTTCCACATGTCCTTCACTGTGATGTGGGTTCTCTGGTTTGATGCTATATTGTGTGGGGTTTCATGCCTGTAGATCAGGGGTTCTGAATGCCTCTGAACAGCTGTCCTGACTCAGGCTCTGTGGAAAGGAAAGCCAAGCTCAGCCATGGAAAATGGATATATCCTCTGAGAATGAACTACTGGTCATTCCAGGACAGGATGCTTGCCATATAATGGCCTCAGTATTGATGTATATTGCCGAAGTGTTGGTAACGCAAAAGAAGCAGTAGGTAGAACACTCTTGATTGGCAGGAATCCATGCAGCCTGCATCTCTGCCCACATAGCCTCTCCATGAATGTGACTATTGTCAGAGTTTCAGAGAGGCCATTGACAAAATCGGGCTTATGACAGCTTGCTGATGCATTTCGTGCATTTGTTTGCTCAACACTTTTTTCATGGTGGATGCTTTCTTGGGTGTGTTAACATGTGATACAAAATTCTTTATACTGCATGCCCAATTCCATATGTCCATTCACATGCTTCTACCTACAATATCCTTGTCTAAAATCATTCAGTCCTTTTCTATTTAGGCCTTCTTCCAATAAAGTGTATCAACTGGGTATGCTTCTCACATCACCTCTAATTGGGAACATTTTCCCTTTTCTGTCTTTCAGAGCCACCCTTGTATGTAGTTGTAATGAAGTCACATCTTTAAACTAAGATCAGATTGTTTCTTCCCCCTCCAGTTGTTTTTGAGGGACCCAAACATAGTCATATGTGTGATCTTGAGACACGTTGCTGGTGCAGATTGGGTATCTGGGCTATATGCTTAATCATTTTACTCATGTCTTCCAGTGCAGCTTGGCCTTGATCTCATATTTACTATTTCCACCTTATAGCACTTTGATATTATATATGAATTCCAAAAAAGATATTTGATTATGTTTGTAAATGGTTCTGTTCCTCTGATTGTATTAGATTCAACTGAGATGGCTTTGATTAAATTATGTTAAGATTAGGGCTTTGACTCCACCATGTCATGCAGGGTTGAGTCCCTGACCCCCTTTGTAGGCTATATAAACCTGACGCTCAATCAAGAACACAGAGAAGTAGATACACAGGAGAAGAACACAGCTCAGTAGACACAGCAGAGGCCCTGGGGAGAGAGACGAGCCTACAGCTGAGATCAGAGGAAGCTGGGACCATGGAGCCTTAAGAAGAAGAAGGAAAGCTGACCTCTCGCAAATGTCTCCCGCTATCTTGCTTAAACACGTGGCGGCAGAGTTTGGTAAGGAAGTTCTTTGAGTTGGACTCTTTAGAGCCTTGTGACTGTAAGCGTCTACTCCAAATAAATACCCTTTATAAAAGCCAGTAGATTTCTGGGACTTTGCATCAGCAACCATTTGGCTGACTAACACACACCTTATGACTCTTTCTTGGCCCTTCTGATTTTAGGACTTGTTTCTTTTTTCCAACAGAACCCAGTTTATAATGGGCAGTCCTAGATGCTAAGTACCTATCAAGCATTCTATCTTCTCATGGTCAACATATAATTCTCTTCTATGGATGGCATGGCTTTACTCCAGAACCCCAGTGGCCTATGTTGTGCATCCCTCACTTAGCCTGGTCATGTGTACCACTCAACATCTGTTAACACCAGTGTCACTTCCAACATCATCGCTTCTGCTGGTTTCTATGGCCAAAAAGCAGGGCTGCTAGGAGTGCAGCCTGGACCTGTTGTCAAGCTCCTCTCCCTTTTGCCTCCATTCAAACTTGACAGACTTCTTGTCATTTTGACATATCTTGATGTCATTTTATTTGTATTATGTCATTTGGGTTTCTTCAGTTTCCTCGATCTATGCATTTACAGTTTTTATCAGATTTGGAAAACTTTTAGGCATTTTATTTTCAAATATTGCTGTCATCCCTCTTTTCTACTTTTACTTACTTGGAACTCCAGTTATACATATTTTAGGCCACTGGATATTGTCCCACAGGTTACTGGTCATTTTTTTCAACCTTTCTTCTCTCTCTGTTCCAATATGTTTACTTTATATTTTTATGTCTAAAAGTGTGCTGATTTTTTTTCTGAAGTGTCTAACATGTTAATTATCTTTTGCAGTGATAATAATGTTATTTCAAATATTTTGGTTAATTTTATATTTTCAATGTCCATTTTTATGTTTTAATTTATATGATTGAACATATTTATAACAATTGTTTTAAAATATTTCTCTGCTAGTTTTACTATGCCTGTCATTTTTTGTCTTGTTTCTATTGACTATTTTTTCTCTTGTTTATGGATACTGTCTTCCTAGTTTTTTGATTAAATACCAGAATTTTGAATTTTATATTGATGAGTATTTTCTTTTGGAGAGTGATTCTTATAAAGGAGTTGGAATTATTTTTCAGTCAGGTAATATACTTGTAGATTACCTTGATCCTTTTGAGCCTTACATTTTGTTTAGGTGGTATTACAACAGCCCTTATTCCAGAAATAACATAGTCCCTTTACTACAGTATAAACCATCTGGTATAACCACACCTCTTTACTGTAGCTAGTCAGAATTTGAATACCAACCAGACTTATATGAGCTCTGGTTATTATTTGATTGAGCTTGTGAACTTTCAGCCTGCACAAATGCTGCTTAATATTGAGCAACAGATTTAAGGGGTTGCAAAACAAATTAGGAAATCTTTATCTCTTCAGCTCTATCCTCTGTGGTATTTTACCACACAAATTCTGGCGCCCCAGCCTTCCAGAACTCCAATCTCAGGCTCAACACAGCAAGAACATTATTTTCTACTTGGTACTCTCCTTTATTTATCACTACCATGAAACATATCATACTTGATTTTCAGTAAACATTTATGACAATGAGGAAAGTACAGTCTTTTCATCAAAGACTATACTTTGGAATAATTATTTACTCATGTGGAAAAAAAGAACTTTGACCTTTACCTCATGCCATACATAAAAATTAACTTGAAATTGAACATAGACTATATCCTTAAATGTAAAGGGTAAAATTATAACATTTATTCTAGACAAACATAGGATAAAACTTCCTTTAAAACTTTAAGTTAGGCAATTTTTTTTCTATAGGACACAAAAAGCTAGGTAGTTTAAGAAAAAAGTTGAAAAATTAAATAACACCAACTTTTAAAAATTCTGTTCTTTGAAAGACACTATTATGAAATTTGTAAAAGATCGCATAATGGGTGAAAGGGAGTAGCTGAGGAAGGAGTTGTATCTAGAATATATAAAGTCTACTTAAGGGGCCGGCCGCATAGCCCAGTGGATAGGGCGCCAGTATACCACATGGGAGGTCCCAGGTTCAGTTCTCGGGGACCTCTCCTAGAGGGCAGACCGCCTTGAGAAGGGCAAGCTGCCATGGGCGGGGCAGAGCCGTCGTGGGCAGGGCAAAAAAAAGCTTCCACGGATAGGGCAAAGCCACCACGGGCAGGGCAGGTCGCCTGCGAACGGAGAGCAGCCAGTCACCTGTAAACTGAAGCAGAGCCGGCCATGAATGGAAGCAGAAACTGCCCACAAGCAGGGCAAAGCCGCCTGTGTGGTGACCGGTCTCAGCGCGTCACCGCAGCGAGGGGGAGACAAAAGCAGACAGAGAGGAACACAAGAATGGACACACAGCAAGAGCACGCGAGGGGGGTGAATATGATAAATAAAAAATAAATCTTAAAAAAAAAATAATAAAGTCTACTTAAAAACTCAATAGTAATAAATAACCTAATTACAAAATGGGCAAAAGATTTGATTAGACACCTACAATAAAAATATATGAAATGCCAGTAAACACTGAAAAGATACTAACATCATTAATCATCAGAGAATGTAAATTAAAACAATAATGAGATATCACTACAAAACAAGTAGAACAGATACAAAAATAATTACAGTAGATAGTGTAGGGAGGACATGATACAATCTGAATTCTCATACACTGCTAATGGGATTTTAAAGTAGTATAATCAATTTGGAAAGCAGCCTGACAGTTTTTTAAAATAAAATTAAACATTAACTATTTGAACCAGGTAGTCCATTTCTACATATTTATTCAAGAGAAACAAAAGCAAGAGTACACAAATGAACATAGCAGCTTTATTTTTAATAAAGACTAGAAATGTGTCCAAATGTCCAACAACAGGTTAAAGGATAAACAAATTGCTTTATTTCCACACAATGGAAAGCTAGTCAGCAATACAAAGGAAAGAACTACTGATTTATGGTACAACATGGATGGATCTCTTAAAAAATATGTTAAAGAAAGATGCAAATGTATACAATTTAATTATTACGAAATTCTGGAAATCAAATTTATAATGTTAGATTGCAGATCAGTGGTTGCCTGAAGCCAGAGATTAGAGTAGGAACCAGCTGCAAAGGAATATGAGGGAACTTTTGGGGTGAGAAGAATGTTCAATGTCTTGATTATGGTTGTGATTACACAACTACACATATTTGTCGAAATTCATCAAAGTCTCCACTTAATTTGGTTGTATGTTATTGTGTTTAAATTAAACTTTAATTAAGCTGATTTTTAACATTCACTAGATTCTAAAAAAAATTGCTTTAACCTGCTATTTTTTCCACAAGTTCTAAATATTTGGGAAGACCTTAAATAGACACAAGAACTTCTCTATTTAGAGAGAAACGTTCCTTAAGTGGGGCAGTTTTAAGGGGAAATTTCTGAAACATGGAAATCTGGCTCTGGTTATCATTACTTACTATATAAAAGGCCCAAATGTGTGGAGAGTAATCACCCTTTCATATCAGCGTCAATTTGCCTTTCATATCAGTGTCAATCAAGTATTATTTATCAGACTGGCTATCTCCCCCCATGTTAAACTCATACTGCTTTTATTGTCATAAAATGTCAGTCATGTGAAGGCTTATGCCTGAATTATACAATTTCTACACTTTTTCACTTTTAAGAGGGGCATAATACATGGGTTAGGGACTTACACTGGAAAATACATCCTCCAATTCTCTTCTAAATTTTGGATACCACGATTCTATTGTGGGAAATGATTCAATAGTTTTATTTCATTTCACTCTTCATACAGACTTAGTACATTAAAGTGAAACTATCCAACATGTTGATGTTCTGAGAATAGCCTTAACACTGGAGATCTCCAGCTTTCTGAGATGTGCTCAGAACATGAGTAAATGGAATGACAAACTGAGATCAGTTTTTGTGGTACAGGCAACCTGAAACTATTTCCTTTTTGATGATGCAGATGATATTCTTTATGGATGTATATAGGACATCTATATGGAATGTATTTTATCCCCAAAGAATGGGTATTCTTTAAAATCTAATTTTATAATTTTACTTTTTATTTGCATGGGATTCTATAATTTTCCAAGCATATTAGATGTGTTTTCTCAAATGAACAATCTTGTGAGATAATCATGGACAATGTCATTATCCCTATTTTACAATTGATTATGTGGAGCCCAAGTGTAATTGCATTTTTGGAGCTGAATTTGGGTCCACTCTTTTATGTCTCCTCCCTTTGATTTCCTGTGTGTTTTAGTTTCCAAGATGTTAAAATAAATATCATAAAATGTGTTGGCTTAAACAATAAGAACTTATTAGTTCACTTTTTTTTCTTTAAACTTTTTATTTTAAAATAATTTTAAAAATACAGGACAGTTCATAAAAATAATACAAACTCCATATAGAGAACTCCAACATATCCTCTGTTTTAGTTGCTTTCTGCTAAAACAAATACCATAAAGTGGGCTGGCATACAATAAACAGAAATGTATTGGCTCACAGTTTCAGAGGCAAGAAGGCCTGATTCCTTTCAGGGTAGGTATCTTCTGGCCAGCCATCAGTCTTTGGAGTTCCTTGACTTCACATGGCAATGTACATGGTGCTGACATTTTCTTTCCTTTCTGTGTTCTGTTAACTTTCAGCTTCTGGCTGCTTCCAATGGCTTCTCTCTCGATCTGACTTTCACTCTGCTTGAAATTGATTCCATTAACCTGGATTAAAGCCAACCTGAATCATTTGGACCACACTGTACCTGAAGTGACATATTGAAAATATTGATTTAGGATGTTACATTTAAGCCCCATGGTAACCACAAAGAAAATATCAAAAAACATGCAATTTTGTATAGACAGAAAACAGGGTACATACTACCAGGAATGAGGAAAAGGGGCAATGGGGAGTTAAGGAATAATGGGTATAGGGTTTCTATTTGGGTGATGAGAAAGTTCTAGTAACAGATGGTGGTAAGCGAAGGGCAACATGGTGAATGTTATTCCTCTTGGTGACTCCTATGCTTGGGCGTGCTTGAGATGGGAAGATTTATGTTGCATATATGCTCCCACAATTTAAAAACAGGAGCAACTCAAGGGACAAAGACAATTAAATGCAATAAGTGATC
This sequence comes from Chaetophractus vellerosus, assembly GCA_004027955.1. Taxonomy (NCBI): domain Eukaryota; kingdom Metazoa; phylum Chordata; class Mammalia; order Cingulata; family Chlamyphoridae; genus Chaetophractus; species Chaetophractus vellerosus. The sequence continues at coordinate 14,309 of PVKH010009634.1, forward strand.
CTGGACGGGATCTAGTACTTGTGAGAAAAGGCTTTGAAAGAACATTATTGGGACATATGGAACAATTTGAATATAGGCTCACAGCTTTGAGGCTAAGAGAACTCCAAAATTGCATCAGCAAGATGATGCTTTTTCCCTGAAGACTGCGGTGTTCTGGGGCTGGCTGCTGGTGATTCTTGGGATTTCTGGGTGTTTCTATCACCTAGCAATATCCTCTCCTTTCTCTTCCAGGTTCCCACTGACTTCCAGCTTTTTACATCTCCATGTGGCTTTCTCTCCCATCTACAATTTCCTTTGCTTGCAAGGATTTCAGCCATATTAGATTAAGGCCCACCCTCATTCAGTTTGGGCACACCTTAACATATTCAAAGATCCTATTTACAAATGGACCAGGGGTTGGGACCTGAACATGAGGGACATGATTCAACCCCCAACACTGTGTTCTACCACATCAATTTAGGAAAGAATTCAATAACAATTATAACATGTAAAGTAATTTATTCACCTTTAAAAACAGTGGGGATTTTGTGGAATGCATGTAAGTATGTACAGTATCTACAGATTATTTTGGCTGGACAAGTGCATGTCACTGAATTTAATGTCCAGTTACTTTGACAAGTTGTTTCCCCTCATACTGATGAACCATAAAATGCAGACGATGGACATTAATTTCTAATCATTTAAGAAGAGTAATCTGCAGAGAATATGGAATGCCACTCTATTTCCATAGAGTATTCTCCCAGCCTTCTTTTCATGAACTAAAGCAAAATTATGAAATATTTTCCAAAGCCACGTTACAATGCTTTGCAAAGTAAAAGAAAGAATGTTGCAGTATGATATCTTCATATTTTGCCAAGTGAAGCTACATTGTAGGAGATGTTTTCAACAGTAAATGAAGTCTCTGTCTCTTAGGGTTCAAAGACAGTGAACCAAAACCACAGGAAATCTGAAATGAATATTACTAAATATAGCCTCATAGATTTAGCTTTTCTGACCTATTTGAAATTTTGAATGTGTCTGCTTACAGTTTTCTTACTTACCCCTACCTACTACCTTTTAATTAAATAAGCTGATAAAATTTCATCTAAGTGCAGAATTTCCTTTACTTGACATTAGTGCTTTGTTCTACTGCCTATCACCTGCCCTGGCTTTCTATTGTAAGGATGTCTACAAAGGGATGTGCTGTAACTCAAGTATAAGCAGCAGGCTCTTTCATTTTTATAAATCAAATTGGTTTAACCTGTGATTGGGTTAAAGGTAGCCCCAGCTTACTGATGACTGTGCTCCCTGCTGAAAATTGCTAGGTTGCTCTTTTTTCTTTTTTTCTTGTCACCTTAACCGGGTTTGGAGGTTCTTACAAGCCAAGAGCAATGATTACTTAGGCAACCACATTTTTCTAGTGTGAATTAATAGGCCAGATGTATTTAGCAGAACTGACCTTTGCTTTTGTGCATAATGTCATTTTAATTGATATGAACTTCTTCCTCTAGGTTGCATGTATTGGATTACTTCTTAGTTCTTTATTACAATCAGCAGGGTGTTAATTTGATTTTTTAAACTATTGAATTCTGTCATTGCCATTACTAATTTCCTAATGAAAATCCATGGAGAAAATGAATGAAACCAAAAAAAAAATCATAATCCTAAAAGCTCTATTGTTTTGTAATTCTATAGTCATTCACTTTTGATATCCATTGAACCAGGTCTGACTTAGAGTTGAATAATCAAGGAACTTTTTTGGCAACACGTATAGAATTAATAGCCGATTGTGTACATGCCTAGAGTAAGCATGCATCTAAAGTTATACTCTTCCCCATCTTAAACTAGGGATATAGAAAATCCTTGTGGCACAGAAGATACAAACTGAGGCAGAAATGTATTAAATTCACTTAATGAAAATTAATAAATTAATAACTGTGATAAAATTGAGTCTATTATGGAAATAGTTATTTTATGTTTAAAGAGTTTTAATTTAATTTATTACTCTAATTTCCTGAAACAAATAAGCATCTTCAACAGCTGCACTGAACAAACTGGAGAATTGGAAGACAAAAATGCTACTCTTAATAATCACTTTCTTCAAAATAAATATCTTGTTTCCCTGGTTTAATTCTTGTCATCAGAATTACCTAAAAGTCTTCACTGGAAATATTATCAAGTGTTGAAAGAATTTCAAGATTTTCCCGCCACATCTTTACCTGATAAGAGCATGGGACTATAATTTCTAGCTTTGTATATTTAAAGGTAAGGAAAATGATCTTGGATGGAAAAACAACAAAAAGGAATATAACATAATACATCCTATATAATTCTGAGTACTTATTTTAGGTACATGAATATATCTATGGAAAATATTTATTGATCCAGAATTTTCTGGGAATTGATGAATTTTGGCAAATTTATATTCTTCAGTCAATGGACCATAATATCTGGTTTCAACATCTGGTCTAGAAAATAAAAAATGTTAACAGTAATTGCATGGTCAGTGTGCAGGAATGAGTAAGAGCTATGTTTAGCTCTATTCCTTTTGAATCATACCACATTGACACGCAAATATATATCTATTTTGAGTTCATCTATAGAATTAAAGTTTCACTTTTGGGTTGTAGAGAATAATATTATACTGATTATTTTAATAAAATTAAAATAAATACTAACATTAATTAAACTGTTATTACGTGTCACCCACAGTTCCTTGGCCAAAACGAGCAATATTTTAGCTGCAGAATTATAACCAGACAGAATCATTCCTGCCAGACTTAACTCAATGGTTAACAAAGAATGGTATATGCACACATTTTCAAAACTGAGCTGCCTTTATTTCCTTACTTACAGTTGCTTGTATTTAATTAGATTTACAGATCCTATAATCATACTATAAAAACATATGCTAAATTTCAAAAAAATATTTTTAAAAAATTCTGGCTAATACTCATATTTTCCTTATTCAATATTTCTTATCTTATTTCAGACTTAGCACTTGTGTTTTGAACTGGAAAAATGTCAAATGCAAAGATTATTTATTTGACAAGAATGCCCTTTTTTAATTAACTGGATATTTTAAATACCTTTCCTATATAATGTATATATGGTGTGTGCATGTCTCTGTGTGGGTATTTATTTATATATGCCATTGAGTGAAATGTTGTTTCTGTGGAATAGGCTGATGCTATTTTCTATATGTTAGGGAGGTCTAAACAGAGCCATGATGTTAATTTCATGACCATATAAAATCTCTTAACTTAGTCCCAGCATCATAAATTCTTTTAAAATTCTGACCTTATTTGATAAGCAGCATTTTTTTTACAATAATACCTTCCCAAATATAACAAAATCAAGCACATAGCATATTAGTCAGCTGAAGGGGTGCTGATGCAAAATACCAGAAATCTGTTGGCTTTTATAAAGGGTATTTATTTGGGGTAGAAGTTTACAGTTACCAGGTCATAAAGCATAAGTTACTTCCCTCACTAAAGTCTGTTGCCATGTGTTGGAGCAAGAAAGCTGCCAAGGGTTCAGGACATATTTCATTAGATGTCAAAGCCTGAGAGTCATTCTTAAAAGGATGGTTTCTTCTCCCTGGGGCCACATGGGGACCCACCTTTTCCAAGTCTTGGTCAACGTCATTTTCTTGGTTCCACCCTCATCAAGCATCTGGGTGTCTATCAAGTTCCAGACCTCACCCTCCTGGTATGTTTTGTCATTTTTTTTTTAAAGATTTATTTATTTATTTATTTATTTATTTATCTCTCCCCTCTACCCTCTCATTGTTTTGCACCCACTGTCTGTTCTCTGTGTGTTCTTCTGTGCTTGTCTTTCTCTTTAGGCAGCACCAGAAACCGATCCTGGGACCTTCTGGAGTGGGAGAGAGGCACTCAATTTCTTGTGCCACCTCAGCTCCCGGGTCTGCTGAGTCTCTTATAGTCTCTCCTCTGTGTCTCTTTTTGTTGCATCATCTTGCTGTACCATCTGTTTGTGCGGGCCAGCATTCCATGTGGGCCAGCACTCTGCACAGGCCAGCCCTCCGCATGGGCCAGCTCTCCACTCAGGGTAGCTCGTCACGCAGGCCAGCTTGCCTTTCACCAGGAAGCCCCAGGAATCAAACCCTGGACCTCCTATATGGTAGGCAGGAGCTCAATCGCTTGAGCCACATCCATTTCCCATGGTATGCTTTTAATATAATTATTTTTCAGAATGAATATTTGAATGGAAATAAAAAAATTAATGTCACAACTACCCAATGAAATTACAAAATTTACAAACTGATGAATGGATAAACAAAACCTGGTATATACATGCAAGGCAATATTATTCAGCTGTAGAAAGGAACGAAGTCCTTATACATGTGACAACTTGGATGAACCTTGAAGACATCATGTTGAGTGAAATAGGCC
>PVKH010009635.1:0-18712 GCA_004027955.1 Chaetophractus vellerosus
AACAACAAAAAAAAGAAAGCAATAACTTTGTCAAATTCTGCTGATGAGATGAGTAAGACATGGACTGAGTTGTGACCATTGCATCTGGAAGCAAGGAGGTCATCAGTGAGCTTTACAAGAGAAGATCGCTGACATGTAAAGACAAAAACCTGATTCAAATGGGTTAAAGAAAGAATAGAAGAAATGAAAATGAAAGACAGAAATTATAAACAACACTTTCTGTCTAAAGGGATACAGATAAGGGATAGTAACTAGAAAAGGGCACAGGGTCAAGGAAAGTTTCTCCCCCCGCCCCCCCCAATACATTCTCAATGTTGTACAACCATCATCACTATCTAATTATAGAACATTTTCATTGCCACAAAAAGGAGCCCCATATCCATCTAGCAGTCATGCCCCATTACTCCTTTCCCCAGTCCCTGGCAACTATTAATCTGCTTTCAGTGTCTATGGATTAGTCTATTGTAGACAGGTCATATAAATGGAATCCCACAATATATGGCCTTTCGTATCTAGTTTCTTTCACATTACATGCTTTCAAGGTTCCATGCTGTAGCAGTATCAGTATCTCATTCCTATTTATGACTGAATAATATCCCTTTGCATGGATATGCCATATTTTGTTTATCTGTTCACTAGTGGTTGTTTCTACTTTTTGCCTATTGTGAAAAATGCTGCTGTAAACAGTTGTGTATGACTTTTTGTTTTCAGTTCTCCTGGGCATATACTTCAGATTGGACATGGTATATAATAATCCTTGTGACAAGGCCCTGGATTCAGTTTCCTAGGATTTTGTTGAGGATTTTTGTATGTATACTTGTGAGGGATACTGGTCTATAGTTTTCCTTTCTTGTGCTGTCTTTGATTTTAGGGTAATATGGGCCTTATAAAACATGTTAGGAAGCTTTCCCTCTATTTTTTGGCAGAGTTTGAGAATCATTTTTTTTTTCCTTTTTTTAAGATGGGAGATATAGCATCTTTGCACTAATTAAAGGTTACTCAATCACCTTACTCAGGTGCCTTCTGCCCTAGTCTCTTTCAACAAATTACTTAATACAATTAGAGGAGAAGCATGCAATTGGGGTCCAAATTTGACATCCTTTCTAAGTTAAATCTGAAAGGAATATTATTTATACTTTTGCTGATGACTCAATCTTACATTTCTCAAAGATATCTAGAGAATCAGTTTTCAAAAATAATCTGATCTGCTTTGTTTCTTAATAATAAATGTTTGGTAAAATGGTATTTTCATATCCTTTTAATTAGAAATATAATGGGTGCCTTGTGCAAGTAAGTTCACTCATTTCAATATTAAATCATATTAACCAACTGTAGAATAAGGTCTTATTTTAAAAGGAAATAATCATATCACAATGCTCCTTTTTTTTCCCAATGTGTGAGCTGACAGATAAGTTTGAGTTTCATTAGAAAGAGATAAAGATCTCCTGACATGTTACAGTAGATGGCTGACAGGCTAAAGGCATTGACTCTATTTATTATAGAAGAGCTAGGCTGAATTACTGAGAATTCTAGCCCAGTGCTCTACCATCCTGACTGCACATTTGATTTCCCAATGTCCATGACCCACCCCCAGAGATTCTGATTCATTTGGCTGGAGTTGGGAAGCAGACATAGGTAGTTTTAAAAACAACCCCCAGGTGATTTTAATGTGTGGCTAGAGCTGAGAACCACTATTGCCTGGCATTTAAGCTTTTCACTTCAAGGTAAAGAACTCAGCTATGATTAAAAACTCTTGAAATGTGATCTAATTTCAAAAGCAGAGCACAGGATATAGCCACCTCCACTTAAAATAATATTACACCATGGAGTTCTCATCCACCACAGAGAGCCCTCTCCCTTAAGTTTGTTTGCATGGCAGCTCCATGGGCGGGCCCAGGGAATGTGGGAGAAAAGATGATTTGGCATCTGTGGGCAGGCTTGGATGCTTCCTCTTCTCCGGTGTGACTGAAATGACTATTGAAGATTTCGGAGCAGCCAGAACCAAATTGTTTTATCTTTATTCTTTTTACTACATTTGACAGCAGGATATAAGGAAAAGCTAGGTAGTTACCTAGCTTATTTTAGGTGCTTGTTGGAGGGAGAATATAATTGAGGGAGAGGCAACTGCCAACAAGAAAACACAGGGAGAACATGAAGGAAAAAGCCAAAAATCAGCTGAAACCAGATACATATTGGCAAACTCACTTTGGGCTTCGATTATCCACATAATTCAGGTAACAGAAGGGTTTTTACTTGAATTTCTGGATAATTTATCAACTTTCTGTTTTGTTGATGAAGGCAATGGCTTTTTTTTCTCTAGAGAGAACAGAGTACCACAATGAAGAGCTTGGACTGAAGGTAGTCTTTCATCTTCCACCCCCCACCCCCAGAAATTTGACTTATAAAGGGAAAACCCACATCAAAACAAAAATAAAGAGGTTTAAAGAACAAAAACGCACCTACAATTTCACCACCATTTCCTACCTATTTTTTTTTTTTTTTGGTTATTCCATTACATGTTTATACACATCAATACTTTTAAATGGGTATAACTGTAGAGTAGATGAACTTTTGCATTATGGTCTTTAACCATACATTAGTTTCCAATTAGACTTCAGGGGCACAGAATTGCACTTACCTGCGACCCCCAACCCATGATATTTAGCTGATTGGTTAGTTCCCTTCCTTCCTGATCCCAACCCCTTTCTCCCCCATAGACACCCACCCTCATGCATTTAATGTGTCTCCTTGCAGCACATATTCCCTACCTTTATGTGCATATCTATCCATGAACAATAAACATTGTTTAGTGTAAATTTAGTTCCTTATTTTTTATCACTCAGCATTATGTTTTAGAGAATTCTGCATGTGAATATATGTAGTTTAATTTTCTTTCTTTTGACTATTAGTGTTCCATTGTTTGCTTATGTCCTACTATAATAATCTATTTTCAACATAATCATCATAATCTTCATTTAATGGCTATATTATAGTCCAACACCTTGATACATCAATTCAAATTTATGTATTTTCCTACTTTGCTTATTCATACATTCTTAGCATTGTAATTAGCCTGTATACATACCCATATTGTGTATGTATATGTATATATAGCATTTAAAATTTTTCTAGATACATTTTGAAGACAAATACCTAGGAAAGGGAATATTGATTCAAAAGACAAACATTTCTCATATCTTGATATTTATTGCTAAATTGCTTTCAGAAATATTCAGCCCACATATACTGACAACATCTCTAGGTGGGTGGGTGTTTATCTAACATTGCTAGCATGGGGGAGGGCAGAAATTAAAATTAACTTCTTTTTCAGCAAGGACAAAAGAGCACCTCATTAACATATTTTTCTGGGTTGCTGTAAGTCTCTGCAGCAGTAACTTCTGATCTCCATCAGCAGTTACCAAGTCAAGACTGTATCTTAGACACCAATAGCACAACAGTAGACAATCTGCAAAATGAAAGTGAGGAATCATGTTGTCATAATGATACATATACGTCCTTATAAAGCATTTAAACAACTTTGATGGTGTCTGGTTGTTTTGTTTTTCTTTATTTTGTAACAACTTTATTGAGATATAATTTGTTATTTTACAATTCATCCATTTAAGCAGTACAATTCAATGTTTTCTTAGAATATTAAGAATTATGTAATCATCACTACAATCAATTTTAGGACATTTTCCTTTAGCTGTCAGTCCCCTCCATTTCTCCCATTATCCCCAGATCTAAACAACCACTAATCTATTTTCTGTCTCTATGGCTGTGTCTATTTTGGACATTTCATATAAATGGAATATGTGGTCTTTAGTTACTGGATTATTTCATTTAATATAATGTTATAAGGTTTCACCCATGTTGTAACATGTATCAGTACTTCAATCCTTTTTATGACCAAATAATATTCCACTGGAAGGGCATACCATTTTTGTTTATTCATTCATCAATTGATGGACATTTGAGTTGGCTCCACCTTTTGGCTATTGCATTCAGCTACTATGAATATTCATGCACATGTTTTTGCATGGACATTTGTTTTCAGTTCTCTGGGTTATATACCTGGATTTGGAATTGCCAGATCAAATGGTAATTATATATTTAAATTTTGGGAGGACTGCCAGTCTATTTTGAAAATGACTACATCATTTTACATTTTATGAGGGTTCCAATTTTTCCACTCCTCACCAACACTCGTCATGGTTTCACTTTTAGATCATAGACATCCTACTTATTGTTAAGTGGTATCTCATTTTGGTTTTAATTTATATTTTCCTGATGACTAATGATGTTGAGTATCTTTACATGTGCTCGTTGTCCATTTGCATATCTACTTTGGAGAAATGTTTATTCAGACCCTTTTCCCATTTTAAATTTGGGTCATTTATCTTTTTATTATTGAATTGTAAGTGTTCTTTATATATTCTAGATGCAAGCTCCTTATCAGATATATGATTTTCAAATTTTTTCTCCTACTCTGTGCATCTTTTTCACTTCTTTTATAATATCCTTTGATGCTCAAAAGGTTTAAATTTTGATGAAGTCCAATTTATCTATTTTTTTTTTTGCTTGCTGTTTGTGCTTTTGGTGTCATATCTAAGAACTCATTGCCAAATTCAAGTCATAAAGATTTACCCCCTTTGTTTTCTCCTAAGAATTTTACAGTTTTAGCTCTTACATGTGAGTCTTTGATCTATTTTGAGTTAATATTTGTATATAGTATGAGGTCAGGATCCAACTTCATTCTTTTACATACAGCTATCCAGTTTCCCAGCTCAATTTGTTGGAAAGAACATTCTTTTCCCATTTGAATGGCCTTGGCATCTTGTTGAAAATCAATTGGCATAAATACTGGACTCTCAATTCTATTCCACTGAGCTGTTCCCTTGTAAAGGAGGATTCATATTTTACTCCTGTTATTAAGATTTGTCCCTGTCTTTGGCTTTAGTTCTTTTATTAAATGTATTTATGGATTACTTTATGTTTTCCCTACTTTGAATTCATTGAGCTTCCTGAATGTGTAGATTAGAGTTTTCTTCAAATTTGGGAAGATTTCACCCATTATTTCTTTAAGTATTTTCTCTACTTCTTTCTCTCTTCCCTTTCTAGCATTCTATATGCGTATATATTGGTGTGCTTAATGGTGCCCTATATGTTTCTGAGGATCTACTCATTTTCCTTCATTCAATTTTTTCTCTGTGCTTCAGACATATAATCTCTATTGAATTCTCTTCAAGTTCACGAATTCTTTCTCCTGCCTGTTCAATTCTACTGTTGAGCCTCTCTAGTGATTTTGATTTTCAGTTCCAAAGTTTCCATTTGGTTCTTGTTTGTAATTTCTAACTCTTTTTTGATATTCTCTTAAGAAATTAGGAAAATGGCAGAAAAATCTCAAGGAAAGTAGAAACAAAGACTATCAAGAACTGAAATTAATGGGATGGAAAAACAGATATAATTGAAAGGATCACAAAGATAAAAGCTGGATCTTTAAAAAGACTAATATAAGTAACAAATCCCTGACATGAATTATCAAGAAATAATATTATTTTTAAGAAAATCATTTTAAGCATGAATAACTGGATAAAGCTATATATGAAACCAAGATATAAAAGATAAAGTTTTATGAGGAATTTTATGCCAAATAATTTGAAAACTTAGAATAAATGGACACATTCCTAGAGAAATATAAATTATCATTAGTGACTCAAGAAGAAAATTTTTTAGAAACCTGAAGCCCATAAACATTAAGGATATTCAATCAGTATTCAAATATCTTTCCATAATGAAAACCACAGACCCAGATGGTTTCACGTATGAGCCGCATCAAATATTGAAGAACTAAATGATTTCTACTTTAGACACATTCCTCCAAAGTTTAGAAAAAGAGGAAACTTTCTGCTATACATTTCAAAACTTTTTATTTTGAACTAGTTTTAGACTTAGAAAAAAGTTGCAAAAATAATACAGTGAGTTCCTGTATATCTTTCAGTCAGCTTCCACTAAGGTTAACATCTTACATAATCATAGTATAATTATAAAATCAAGAAAACCTTTTTCTACTAATGTTCTTTTTATACTCCAAGATCCTAACCACATTGCATTTAACTATTTCACCTTTGGCTCCTCTAATCCATAATCAATCCTCAGTCTTTTCCTTCATGACCTTAATACTTTTGAAGGATACTGTCCTGTTATTTTGTAGGATAGCCCTCAACTTAGCAGAATATGATATTTTATCATGCTAGGAATGAGGTTATGCATTTTTGGCAAGAACATCAGAAATGATGTATCCTTCTTAGCACAGCATATAATAGTGTTCATGAGGTCTATATGTCTTGTTACTGGTAATACTAACTTTAATCACTTGGTTCAGGTATTGTCTGCTGAGTTTCTCCACATTTTTTGTCAGTATATCCCTAATCTAAAAAAACCCCACAAGAACATTTCAAGGGAAATTTACAAGCCAGTCTTGCACACAAATATAGATGCAAAATCCCTAAGCAAAATATTAGCAAATTAAATCCAGAAATATATAGAAGATAAAGTATATCATTACCAAGCTGGTATCATCCCAGTAATGCAAAGTTGATTTATCGTTAGAAAAAAATCTATCAGTATTCACTATATTAACCAATTACTGAGAAAAACTATATGATTATCTCAATTTATGCAAAAAGCATTTAATAAAATTCAATATTGATTTATAAAAAGTATTCCCTTTATAATATAGAAAAATACAATGATAACTGCTATTGTCAATTCTATTTAAGATCATATTAGAGGTCCAGAACAATAAACAAAGAAAAAACTACAAAATATATAATTTGCAATGAAAAAGATTTAACTGTTATTCTCAAATGATATAATTTTCTAAGAATAAAACCCTGAATACATACGCAAGAATAGCTATTATTAAAAAGCAGTAACTAAGTGTTGAAGAGGATATAGAGAATTTGGAACTCTAGTGCTTTGGTGATGGGAATGTAAAATGGGGCAACCTCTGTGGAAAGCAAGGTAGTGGTTCCCCAGAAAGTTAAATACCACATGACCCAGGATTTTCACTCCTAGCTATATACCGAAAGAAAGTGAAAATGGGGTCTCAAACAGATATTTGTACACCAATAGTTATAGCAGCATTATTCACAACTGCCAAAAGCTTGAAACAATCCAAATGCCCATCAACAAATGAATGGATGGACCAAATGTGGTACATACACACAATGAAATATTATTCAGCCACAAGAAATAATGAAGTTCTGAGACATGTTGCAACATGGAAGAAACTTGAAAACATTATGCTCAGTGATATAAGCAAAACAGCTAAGGACAAATATTGTATGATGTCACTTATAAGAGATGTCTAGTAGTAGCAAATCCATACAAAACATAGATTAGAGATTAACAGGCGGAGGGGAGTAAGAAGGAATGTATTTTAGTGGAGATGGAGTGAGTGTAAATAATTTTTTTTTAAAACTCCAAATAATCTAGAGACTATTAGAATTAATAGAGACCTTAGAAAGTTTACTAGATATAAAGTTAAAATGCCAATCATATTTATATACCCAAGCATTTTTAAAATGGAATTTTTAAAAAGATGCCATCACAAAAGCAATAAGAAATAAACTGTAGCAAAAGATGAGCATGAGTAAACCACAGAATTTATTGAAAGAAAAATGGAGAAAGACATGCCATACTCATGGATAGGAAGATACAATAAAATAAAGATGTTAATTTTCCCCAATTTTACCTACATTTTAATTCAATTATAATCAAAATCTCAACAGGGTTTGGTGGAAACTGAATAGATTCTAAAAAGCTCTTTTTATGGAAGAGCGAAAACCCATGAATAACTACCATCTCTCTCCCCAAAAAAGAATAAAATGAAAGATTTAGCCTACCAAATACTGTTATTCATCTGAAGAAATTAAGATAGGAATAGACAAATGGACCAATGAAACAGATTAGAGTGACAAATATGAGGGTACTTAATATATGATAGAGGCAGAGATGTCTGGAATCTGCTTCTACCAGACCCTAAGAGCAAATTGTTACACAATTAGAAGCCTGAAATCAGCATTTCATCCCATGAAGCCTGGTGTGTAGATTTAATCCAAAGCTAATGTTTGTCATCATGTCTGAAATCCTTATTTTGTCACTCAATAACTGCTGAGAAGGCAGAAGTCTTACCTTGCATTTACTATGTCATGTAACACATAATTAATGGATTAAATGAATAAATGGCTATGTTAACTGCCTTTAAACTTACAGGACTTGGAATTTTTGCCTTTGTGAATTTTGTTTGCCTTGGATTTGGGGTTCAAATGTTCATAAAATAAAACTTTCACTTTAAAACTTCAGCCTAAAGCAAACTTTTAAAAGTATCTGGGTTAGAAAGTATGAGAGTGATTGGATACCTGTAATATAAAGTAAGTTTATTTCCTGCTTATATTTTCTGCTCACTCTGCTTATGGAACATGGTAAGGTTATAGGGGGCACAGCCTTAACTGCTTGAACCAGTGGGAAGTGGGGAGGAGTGTGGACAGAGGGCATCACGGCTTCCATGTTTCTAGCCTATTTGGCACAAGGGATCTGCTTTTAGCTCAAACCCCAACTAAAAAAGACACTCTTTCAACCAAAAGGTGTTTCGAAACATCTCCCAATCCCCAAGGATAGCAAAGAGTACAGAACAAAGACTGATGGAAAATATTCAATTCAATGATAGGTCATAAATTACAGCTTCCAGTGAACAGAGAGAAAAGTCCTTTGGGAACTTATGGTAGCAGGCATTTTTTAAGAGAGAGAAACAGCTCCTTAGCAATACTTAAAAGGAAATTTGTACAAGTGCCTATAAGTAAAAAGCAAAAGGTAGGTGCTGAATATGAAAATGTATAACCCAGTGTGGCAATGGTTGGAATACACAAACAAGATCAGCGGGTCCTGTTATAATTTGAGGGGCCATGGCATCAGGGCTACATCAGAGCAGACAGTTTCCTAGACGTATCAAGCCTTAGTGGGAAGGAAATGTGACGCTTTAGATTCATTGTTAGGTTAGCATTTCAGTGAAATATACAGCATCTTTCATAGTATTAATGGGTTCAGTTATTTTCAATTAATACTTTATTAAGTCTAAAATAAACAAAATCCCTTGCCACAGATCAGGGATTCTTAACCTGAAGGGAGCTTTGGGTCCTAAGTTTGTTTGCAAAATATCATGTCCATATATGTATTTTCCTAGGTCAGGGGTCCACACCCATCTTCAGACCCTCAAAGAGGTAGATGACCCTAAAAAGCTAAAGAAAGGGAGCGTTGTGGGAAGATGGCAGAGTAGGAATCTCCAAGAATTAGTCCATCCACCAGAACAAGTACTAAACAGGCAGGAAATGTCTGAAACAATCATTTTGAAATTTCAGAGACCATTAAACACTACACAGCATTCAGGGAAGAGCAGGAGGAAGAGGTTAATAAATTATGGCAAAGACAGTTAATTGCTCTCTCTGCTTGGAGGTCACCAGTGCCTATCTCATACTGTAGAGTCCAGTCCCTGGCTAGCTCCCTAGAGACAGAAAAGGACATAAAAATCCTCTTCCCCAAGACCAGGGATAGGCACAGCCAATTGCTGATTATGGCTTTTGATTAGCAACTTCAGATTGCTGGAGGATGGCACAGTGGGTGGCCATTGTTCCAGTCTGCCCTGGACAAAGGCAGTGTGGAAGAGATTTCCTCAGGGATATGGGAATGGGTAGGTCAAAGATGCTCAGGTATGGGGAGCCTTGGAGTTGAGGACCACAATAACTGAAAAGCAAAATGCCCAGCAGGGTTTCAATAGCAGATTGGATCTGGCAAGAGAAAGAATCAGTGAACTCAAACATAAGACAATTGAAATGAGTCAGGCTGAGGAAAAGAATAAAGAATTATAAAAGGTGAAAATAGCATAAGACATTTCTGGGACACCATCAAGCATACCAATATAGGCATTATAGGAGTCCCAGAAGAAAAAATAGAGAAAGGGGCAGAGGAATACTTAAAGAAATAATGTCAGAAAACTTCCTAAACTTAGCAAAATATTTAAATATGCACATCGAAGAAGCCCAGATAACACCAAATGGGGTAAACATGAAAAAAACTGCATCCCATGATATTTTGATCACGCTATCAAATAGGACAAGGAGAGAGTTCTGACAGCTACAAGAGAAAAGCAACATGTTATATACAAGGGAGCTCAGTTAGATTGAATGCCAATTTCTTTTCAGAAACCCTGGAGGTAAGAAGGCAGTAGGTTTGAAATACTTAAAGTGCTGAAAGAAAACAACTGTCAGCCAAGAATTTTATATCTGGTGAGAATTTCTTTTACAAATGAGAGAGATATTACGATATTCCCAGGTAAAGAATAGCTGAGGGAGCTCCTCACCACTAGATCAGCCCCACAAGCAATGCTAAAGGGAATTTTCAGATTGAAAGGAAAGGACATTAGTCAGTAGCTCAAAGTAGCATAGAGAAATAAAGACCTACAGTAAAGGTAACCATTTGGACAATTATAAATGCCGGTATTATTGTAGTATATTGTTTGGTATGTGACTCCACTTCTTACTTCCTACACGTGATCAAATGCAAATGCATAAAAAGTAATGATAAATCTATGGTGTTGGACATACAATGTCAGAGATATAAGTGAAAAAAAGGTGATAGGACAAAGAGGCATGGAAAAAGTTTATGTGTATGCTATTGAAGCTAAGTTGGTATGAAACCAAACATGGCTGTTATATAATAAAGATGTTAAATTTTAATCCTATAGTAACCACAAGGAATTTATATGAAAAATATATCTAGGTCGAAAAGACAAGGCACTCAAAAAATAAAATAAATATATAAGTAGGCATTAATGAAAGAATTAAGGAAATAAAAAGTTATAAAACACACAAAGGTTAAATAGCAAAATGGCAGAAGAAAGTTTTGCATTATTAGTAGTTACTTTAAATGTAAATGGATTAAACTCTCCAGTCAAAAGGCAGAGATTAGAAGAATGGATATAAACACATGACTTCAATATATGCTGTCTGAATTTAAAACACCTTAAATTCAAAGATACTAGTAGGTTGAAAGTGAAAGGATGGAATAAAATATATCATGCATGTAGTAACCAAAAGTGAGCCAGGGTAGCTATACTAATATTAGATAAAATAGACTTCAGTCAAAAACAATTATGAGGGGCTAAGATGGTCATAAATACTGATAAAGGGGACAAAACAACAAGGAAATGTAACAGTTATAAATACATATGCACGTAACAGCAGAGCCCCAAATATATGAAGCAAATACTGACAGATTTAAAGGGAGAAACTGATGACATTGTGTTAATAGTAGGAGATTTTAATAAACCACTTTCAATAATGGGTAAAACATATAGTCAGAAGAACAATAAGGAAATACAAAACTTGAATGATACTCTAAACCAACTAGACATAACAGACATATACAGAATATTTCACCCAACAAAAATAGAATACACATTCTTCTTGAGTGTGCATGAATAATTCTCCAGGATGGACCATAAGTTAGGTCACAAAACAAGTCTCAATAATCCAAAAATACTGAATCCATACAATGTATATTCTCCAACCACAATAGAATGAAGCTAGAAATCAATAATAGAGGGAGAAATTTAAATTCACAAATATGTGGAAATTAAACAACATACTCTTAAACAACCATTGGGTTAAAGAGGAAATCAGAAGTAAAATTAGAAAATATCTTGAGGCAAATGAAAATGAAAATAAAACATACCAAAACTTTTGGAATTCAGTGAAAGCAGAGCTGAGAGGGAAATTTATAAGCTCTAAATGCTTACATTAAAAAAGAATAAAGACGGGGGCTGGCTGTAGCCCAATTGGTAGGGCGCCGGTTTACCACATAGGAGGCCCAGGTTTGGTTCCCAGGGCCTCCTTGAGCGGGCAGACCGCCTTGAGAAGGCAAGCTGCCGCGGGCAGGGCAAGCCCCCACAAGCAGGGCAAGCCGCCACGAGCAGGCAGGCTGCTGCATGGTGAGCTGACTCGGCGGGTCGCCGCAGCGGGGGGAGACAAGCAGACACAGAAGAATGCAAAAATGAACACAGCAAGAACAAGCAGAAAGGGGGGTATATGTAATAAATAAAAAATAAATCTTTAAAAAAAACAAACTTCCAATGAGAGACCTAACCTCAAAACTGGAAGAACTAGCAAAAGAAGAGCAAACTATACCAAAAGTGAGCAGACATGGGGAATAACAAGCATTAGAGCAGAGATAAATGAAATAGAAAACAACAACAACAAAGATAACAATAGAGAGTCAACAAAACCAAAAGTTGGTTCTTTGAAAAGATCAATAAATTCAACAAACCTTTAGCTAGACTGACAAAGAAAAAAAGAGAGAAGCTACAAATAATGACAATCAGAAATGAAAGAGGATATGACTGCAGACCCTACTGGAATAAAAAGAAGTATAAGTGGATACTCCGAAAAACCATGCCAATAAATCAGATAACCTAGAGAAATGGACAAATTTGTAGAAACACACAAACTAACTACATTGTCTCAAGAATAGAAGATCTCAACAAACCAATTACTAGTAAAGAGATTGAATCAGTCACAAAATCCTCCAAAGAAAAGAAAATCCCAGGACCAAATGGTTTCACAGGGTAATTCTATCAAAAATTCCAAGAAGACTTAAATTCTGCCCAAACTCCACAAAATTGAGAAAGAGCGAACACCCCCTAATTAATTCTACCAAGTCAATATCACCATAATACTAAAGCCAGATAAAAACGTCACAAGGAAAGAGAACTACAGACCAATATCTCTTATGAGTATAGATGCAAAACCCTCAACCAAATACTTGCAAACTGAATCCAACAACTTACTAAAAGAATTATACACCATAATCAAGCGGTATTTATCTCTGGTATGCAAGGATGTTTCAACATAAGAAAATCAATTAATGTAATACACCACATTAACAGAAAGAAGGTTTAAAAAATGATTATCTCAATTTATACAGGAAAGAAATTTGACAAAATCCATCACCCTTTCTTGAGAAAAACACTTAGAACACTAGGAATAGAAGGAAACTCCTTCAAAATGATACAGAATCTATGAAAAGCCCATAGCTAACATGCTACTTAATGGTGAAGGACCGAAAGCTTTTCTCTAAAATCAGGAAGAAGAAAAGGATGCCCACTGTCATCACTGTTATTCAACATAGCACTGGAAGATCTTGCCAGAGCAATTAGGCAAGAAAAAGAAGTAAAAGGCATTCAAATTGAAGAGCAAGAAGTAAAACTTTACCTATTTGCAGATGGCATGATCCTATATAAAGAAAGTCCTGAAAAATCCACAGCAAAACTTCTAGAACTAATAAATGAATTCAGCAAAGTGACAGGGTACAGTATCAACACCCAAAAATCAATAGTGTTTCCATACACAAGCAATGAACAATTGGAAGAAGAAATCAAGAAAAAATTCCCTTCATAATAGTATCTAAAAGAGTCAAATATTAAGGAATAAATCTAAT
Organism: Chaetophractus vellerosus; assembly: GCA_004027955.1. NCBI lineage: Eukaryota > Metazoa > Chordata > Mammalia > Cingulata > Chlamyphoridae > Chaetophractus > Chaetophractus vellerosus. The sequence goes on from PVKH010009635.1 coordinate 13,555, forward strand.
TACCAATGTAAAGGACTTGTACACAGAAAATTACAAAACTTTACTCAAACTTCATCAAAGACCTAAATGTAAGAGCTACAACTATCAAACTCATAGAAGAAACTATGTTTCTAGCACAAAATCTTCAGGATGTTTCACGAGAAACAAAAGAAAAAATAGGTAAATGGGACTTCATCAAATTAAAAACTTTTCTCTCTCATAGGACTTTATCATGAAAGTAAAATGACAATCTACACAATTGGAGAAAATATTTGCAAGCCACTATATGATAAAGGATTTATATCCAGAATATATTAAGACATCCTTCAACTTAACAACAAAAAGTCAAACAACATAATTTTAAAAATGGACAAAAGACTTGAATAGACATCTGTTATGGTTTGAAGTTATATGCACCCCAGAATGTATGTTCTTAAAGTTAAATTTATTCCTATGGGTGTGTAACCATTGTAAATAGGATCTTTGGTAGTATCTTAAGATGTGACCCACCTCATTCAGAGTGGGTCTTAATACTCTTACTAGAGTCCTTTATACACAGAGAACTAAATAGCCAGAGACAGAAAAAAAAAAAAAAAAAAAAAACAACCTCAGAGACAGAAGGAGAGGTCTTGGAGGCTGGAGTTGGAATGAGAAGAGCACAAAGACATGGAAAGAGGCCCCCAAGAGGCTAGGCCCATGGAGCAGCTTGAAGCTGAAGAGTCTAGGCCCAGAGGAGAGGGGAGAGACAAGCAGACCAGCATTGTGCCCTGCCATGTGCTTGATCATGCACAGCTGAGCTATGAGAGAAAGCCTCTTTAGATGATGCCACCATGTGCCTGATCTCCCATAGCACTTTGGTAAGACAACATCTTTTGATGATGCCCTGATTTGGACACTTTCATGGCCTCAGAACTATAAAGTTTTAGCCTAATAAATTCCCATTATAAAACCAACACATTTCTGGTATATTCCATCGGCAACCTCTAACAAACTAAGACAACATCTTTCAAAAGAGGATATACAAATGACCAGAAAGCAAATGAAAACATGACTAACCATAAAGGAAATGCAAATCAAAACCACAATGAAAGAGTAGGCAGGGAGGGCTCAACTTTCTCACAAAAACAACAGAGAAAGAGCCAAAAGCTGTCAAGGGACCTGCTTTGAAGGTCAGCAAATAAGGACAGTGCTACGCCACTCCCAGGAAGTTGCGGGACAGAGAGATGAAGAACCCAAAACAACAAACATGAGTTAACAACCCCCATGGCAGCTGGGAAGGACTTCCCTCCCCCACCCCGAAGATATTAAACGGTGTGAAACCCCTAGCTCACTGCAGCCAACTGAGAGGGGAACAGACATCTTCCTCCCTGTTAGCTGTTACAAGGGAAAAGGGAAGGAGTGTTGGCAGGCTTCTCTTCAGTGAATTTGGCCAGTAGAGCCCACTCTGAATCTTGGCTCTAGCCAGACCAAAACACAGGAAAGCAGAGATTGAAATGCTTCCTTGGAAGGGTGTGCCAGCAAGCACCATCTGCTGGCCAGTCTGTAAGTTGCATAGACAAAAACTGCTTTTAGATCTCTCTGTACTCTTAACTCCTGGGAGAAAATCTGTACCTCATTAGTGAGTCCATGACCTGGTTTTGATAACCTAAACTTGGAAGCTTTAAAGACAGAATAAATTGAACCAAATATCAAAGAAGAGCTGTGAAAAAAAACAATAGGCAAACACACAGGCCTGTAACTACAGGCAGCAGAACCAACTGCAGGCAGAAATGAGTAGCTCATAATAGGAAACTGCATGGCCTGGGTGATGAAGTCATCTTACCATGTAGGTGTATGTGGTGGAGGTGGCCAGGCTAAAGCTCTCAGATTCAGTCATTTTAGGGACCATCTTAATCCACTTTTTGTACTCCTCCCTCAACTGAAAAAATGTTAAATGAATATACTTGTTTAGTAAAAAGTAATAAATGGAAGATAAGATCATATTTTTACTCACTATCTTTCTGAATCCCATTTATGTAGTCAAATTAATATTCACTAATACTGTATTGTTGTTGAAACTTAAATTACTCCTCTGTGAAGTGACATTGTGAGTTTAACTCCTGAACTTTTCAGAGGAAATGTTTTCTGTATTCGCAGCCTTGTACACAATAGACATTTACATTTTAGTTGAATAAATGTGTGAATGTGTGAAAAAAAAAAAAACAATAGGCAAGAGAGAGAAATTGGCCATCAGAGTACATTCACCAACGTATTCAGATGCCTAGACATCAGCACAAAATTACAAGCCAAACTAGGAAACAGGAAGAGATGGCCCAGCCAAAGGAACAAACCAAATATCCTGAAAAGATACAGGAATTAAAACAATCAATGATAATTACACAACTCTCACAAATCAATTCAAAGAATTGAAAGAAAATATAATAAGATAAAGAATATTAAGAAGACACTGGGTAAGCATGAAGAACAATTTGAAAGCCTGAAAAGAAAATTAACATCCTTATGGGAATGAAAGACATTAGAGACACATAAGAACAGATTTGAATTGCCTAAAGATAGAATTAGTGATTTAGAAGACAAAACATTTGAACTGGAAAAGACAGGAGAACAGAAAGAGGAGGGAATGGAAAAAATGGAACATGGTCTCAGGGAATTGAATGACAATGTGAAATGCCCAAACATACACAATGTCACTGTCCCAGAAGGAGAAGAGAATGGAAAAGGGACAGAAAGAATATTTGAGGAAATAATGACTGAAAGTTTCTCAACCCTTATGAAAGACATAAATATCAAAATCCAAGAAAGACAACACCCCTCAAACAGAATAAATCCAAATAGACCTACCCTGAGACACCTACTATTCAGAATGACAGATATCAGAGATAAAGAGAGGATTCTGAAAGCAGCAAGAGAAAAGCAAAGCATCACATACAGGGGGAGATTGATGAGATTAAGTGCTGACCTCTCATCAGAAACATGGAGGCGAGAAGGAAGTGGTATGATGTATTAAAGATACTGATGGGGGGGTGGCATATGGGTACTCCTGGAATCTCTGTGTAACATTTATGTAATCATTGTATCCTAAAAATATATAGAGATGTATAAAAAATAAATTAAAAATTTAAATGAAAAAAAAAAAAGATACTGAATGAGAAAAAATGCTAGCCAAGAATTCTATACTGGAAAAACTGTCCTTCAAAAATGAGGGTGAGCTCAAAGTCTTCACAGACAAACCAAAACTGATAGAATGTGTTACCAAAAGACCAGAATTACAAGAGATACAAAGGAAGTGATGCAGCCTGCAAGAAAAAAAAAGAGACTTGGAGAACAGTGTAGAAATAAAGATTATTAGGAAGGCCAGGATAAAGGATATTTATTAAAGGATAAAAAGACAGATAATAGTACAATATGACAACAGAAAGCCAAAGGACAAAATGGACAAAGTAAGTAATGCCTTTACCGTAAGACCACTGCATGTTAATGGCTTGAACTCCCCAATCAAAACACATAGACTAATAGAATGGATAAAGAAATATTTGCCATCTATATACTGTCTACAGGACACTTACCTCAGGTGGAAGGTCACAAACAGGTTAAAAGTGAAAGGGTGGAAAAAGATATTCCATGTAAACAGTAACCAAAAAAGAGCTGGAGCTGTGAAACTAATATCAGACAAAATAGATTTTAAATGCAAAACTCTTATAAGGGATGGAGAAGGTCATTATATATTAATAAAAGGGGCAATTCACTAAGAAGAAATAACTATGCTAAATATTTATACACCTAACCTGAGTGCTCCAAGGTACATGAGACACACACTGGCAAAACTGAAGGGAGAAATAGATATCTCTGCAGTAATAGTTGGAGACTTCAGTACACCACTCTCAGTATTGGATAGAACATCTGGACAGAGGATAAATAAACAGAGAGCTTGAATAATATGATAAATGAACTAGACCTAACATCTATAGGGCACTGCACCACAAAACATTCTTTTCAAGTCATCATGGATCCTTCTCCAAGATAGGCCATTTGTTGGGTCATAAGGCTAGTCTCAATAGATTTTAAAGGATTGAAATTATGCAAAACGCTTTCTCAGATCATAACAGAATGAAGCTGGAAATCAATAATGGATGGAAAAAGGGAAAATTCATACACATATGGTGATTAAACAACACACTCTTAAATAATCTGTGGGTCAAAGAAGAAATTGCAAGAAAATTCAGAAAATATCTTGAGATGAATGAAAATGAGAACAAAGCATGTCAAAACCTATGGGATACTACAAAGGCAGTGCTGAGAGGGAAATTTATAGCCCTCAGTGCTTACATTACATTAAAAAATAAGAAAGAGCTAAAATTGAAGATCTAACTGCACACCTGGAGGAACTAGAAAAAGAACAGCACACTAATTCCAACCAAGACAAAGGAAAGGAATAGTAAAGATCAGAGCAGAAATAAATGAAATTGCAAACAACAACAACAAAATAGAATCAATAAAACCAAAAGTTAGTTCTTTGAGAAGATCAACAAAATCAACAAATCCTTAGCTAGACTGACAAAGAAAAAAAGAGCAAAGGTGCAAATAAATATAATAAGAAACGAGAAGGGAAACATTATCCCAGACCCTGCAGAAAAAAATAGAGATCAACAACTGTATGTGAAAAAACTAGACCATGTAGACAACATGGACAAATTCCTAGAAACACATGAACTACCTACACTGACCCTAGAAAAAATTGAAGACCTCACCAAACCAATTACGAGTAAAAAGATTGACATCAAAAACCCCCCAAAGGGGCCGGCTCAATAGCCCAGTGGATAGGGCGTCGGCATACCACATGGGAGGCCCTGGGTTCGATTCCCGGGGACCTCTCCTAGCAGGCAGACCGCCTTGAGAATGGCAAGCCGCCATGGGCGGGTCGGAGCCGCCGTGGGCAGGGCAAGGAGCCGCCGTGGGCAGGGCAAGAAGCTGCCACGGACATGGCAAGAGCCGCCACGGGCAGGGCAGGTCGCCCGCGGATGGAGCGCAGCCAGCCACCCGTGAACTGAAAGCCGGCTGTGAACTGACGCAGAGACCGCCCACAAGCGGGGAAAGCCGCGCCTGCGCAGTGTCCACTCTCGGCGCGTCGCCACAGCGGGGGGAAGGGGAGATATGTAATAAAATAAATAAATCTTTAAAA
>PVKH010009636.1:0-18700 GCA_004027955.1 Chaetophractus vellerosus
TAAAGACCGACCAATCTTTGGTATATTTCAAAAGGCACACCTTTGGCTGACCAAAACAGTGCTCCTTAGTTGTTCTTCAGTGAACCTGAATTTGTGAATGGATTCCTGATTCCAAATTTGCTATGAAATATCATGGTGACAGAAGCCATGGGTAATGCAGAACGTGTTTCCTTATTGCACTTTTTCTCAGGTCCAACTTATTCTTGTCACCGTTGCTTATTTCTCTTTACAAGGTAAGCATGGATGTGCCTTGATAGGTGTCTTATTTAATTTCATATCAGAAGCTATTCACAAATATGGGGATATGAATATGTTCTTAAATATTCATACTATGATTTGGACAAAAAGTTGTCACATTTTTTAAGTCTACGTTCTAGGTTTCTTCATTAGTACAATCTCTTCAGGAGTTTGTTCATTTTTGCATCAATAGGAATGCTACCTCTTTAATCCCAGATGCAATTTGCTAGTTAAATATCAAAAAATTAGGAACTATAATTTTCCTGAGGAGTTCCTCCTCAGGCATATAACTACTGTGCTTCAAATTATCTTTAAATAGAAAAATGATGAACTAATACAACTTTAGCCCATAAACTTAACTGAAATTTGAGGCATAACATACTCCTTTAAATCCCAAACTTAGGATACACTGGAAGGGAGCCTTTAGAATTTGTGGGAAGAGAGAATCACTGAACATAAAGATAACCTTTGGTAGTTTCCTCTAAATCCTATCTGTGGGTCTAATTCTCTTGACCTGCCTCTTTCCTACGCTTCTGGATTTTACTTTTACCTGCCTTTCCCTTGAGTTGCTTAAATACCAGATATGTATTAAAACTGACTTTAGTCCTTCATCACTCTTCTTGCTCTGTTCCTTCCAAATCTCTAATCCATTCTCAGGCACCAGGGGACAGGATCTGCCAGTGAAGAGAGAGAAAAAACACGTGCCTTTTTGCTCTCTTAAAGCCCAATCAATGAGCCTCCTGCTCTACTTCACATCAGGCAATGCATTTATTTTCACCTTTTAACTTTCCCTTTGGGATCTTTGTCATTGGTGTTTCCTCCCATTAGCCCCCTGACTTCCAAGGATCTTAAGAAATAAATATAAATATAAATAACATATAAAGAGTTATATTCTGTAGCTGGTTTCATTTAACATTAGGTTTCAGGTTTGCTGTGGGTTGTCAAGAAAAATGTCTACAAATCTCAGCAGGCACCACTTGCAGTCATTTCTTTGCCACATACTATCTGTCACCATGGAAATATTATTTATTATCTATAACTTTCTTTCTACTCATTTAACTCATATATTCCCTGCCATGATATTGTAAAAGAATTAATTGTAGATAAAAATTGTCTTACATTCACTTTGCATACTTACTCAATATAGTGTAGCTATTTTTTTTTGCATTTATTGTATTTTGTCCCTCTGAGTTTTGTTTTGTCCAGGGCCTAGAAGAGTTATTGGCACATAGTATACACAAAATAAACATTCAGTGAATAAAATAATGAATTATAATTATTTTAAGCAAATGATGCTCTCCTTTGTCTCTTTTTGAGGCCCACCTCCTTCATAAAGATGTTCTCATCTGTTCTCATTCCACATACATCTTAGTACCTCATTGTTGATTCTCTTTGATTGTCCTCTGGTTGTTTTATGTTCATTAATCCTTTGATTCCCTCAAAATAATTAGCTTCTTAGAGTGTAAGGAATACCTATTATGTGTATATCTATTGTAGTGTATACAGCACTTTTAGCAAAGTACTGGTTAGGTAAAAGATTCCTGATAAAAGACTGCCAACCACAGTAGAATCATAGAGGCTTAGACTTAAAATGAAATTTAAAGGTTAATATCCTAAAAATCCACCTAATGCAAGCACGTCACATGAATTTAACTACCTCTTTACTGTTCCATGTCCTAGCTGCCAAAATACAGCAAGAACTATATTTGTCCCATTAATTAGGTCTGAATTTTGAATTTACGTATTCAGTGAAGGTCAGGCAACTTTAGTCACCAGTGACAATGATAGATAACCTGGAGTATATTTGGACAGTCCATACACTAATCTGATTTCTGAGAGATCAACTTTTTTTTCTATATGTCTAGACCCAATGAATGGCATTGTAAAAGCTAAGAGAGTCACAGGATTATTTGAAAGCTGCAAGACAGGATGTAACCTATTTATTTCAAAATTGTCTAAACCCTTTTGTAAACCAGTGTTAGTTTTTTTCTCTTCATCAAATATGAAATGAGAATAGTGAAAGAGAAGGAACACACCATTGAAATCCCTGTGGCTTCCCCCTTTCATGAAATATCTGTCTACCTTTCCAGCATTACAAATTAAGTATTTACTTCTTAGAGTGAATACTTTTAAACTGGCAATTATGACTTAGCTCTTATCCTTTCCCCCCAATACAAACAGCACCACATAAATATGTGCTTTGGTTCCACTTAAGCAGCTGTGGCAGATGTACCAAACCAATACCCACATCTACCTCATTCTTAGAAGCAAAACTCTAATTTGTACAAGTAAGTGTTAAGTTCAAGCACCAATTTTCTCAATAATACATGCATCCATGGTGACCATGTAGTGAAGTTCTGATCAGTATGGTATAACTAGAAATTCAGTATAGGTGGTAATCTATGGGTTGTCTTCTCTGTATGCTTTACCCCTTCCCACTACTTCCTGCCTAGCATGGAACAGAACAGCTGGCAGCATGGCAGCCATTCTGCAGTCAAGAGGCCATAAGCGAGATAGCAAAGGCTTCCAAAGGAGGTTGGAGGAGAAAGATAGCAGAAGTCTAGATCTCTGTAGCTATTGTCCAATCACTCTCTTCACACTGATTATTCATCTTCAGATTTCTCTTTGCAAATAAAACAAATGTTCATGCGTTTAACTGTCCTCAGGAATCTTTAGACATTTCAGGCTGTTTTAGAATCCCATTCTGCTTAAAATCCTCAAAGCCTTACACAACACATGTCCTACTTTCTAAGAACATGAACTCAATATTCAATATCTTTTTGCAAGGTGTTGTAGGAAAAATAATCCATTTCCCATAAATCAGGGGACAACAGGATAGCTCTCATTTATTGAATTCTTATTGCCATGCACTCAGTCCCACACTTATATGCTGGAATATTTAATCTTCACAAAATAAAATTTGTGTGTTTGCTATTAGCTTGCTCATTTTGCAAATAAGGAAAACAGCTTGGGAAAAAAGATTACTTGCCAAGGGTTACAGAGCTTGTATTAGTTATATAATGTGTAACAGATCATTCAGATACTTTGTGGCTTTAAAATAACAGTTTTTTAATTCTCTCCCACAGTTCTTTGGTTCAAGTATTTAAGAATGGCTTGTCCAGATATTTGTAGTGCCCAGTCTTCCGCAACTTTGCAAACACATGTTCCTGGGGCTCCAGTCTTCTAAAGATTTGATTGGGACCAAAGATTCAACTTCAAACATGATTCACATGAATAATGGCTTATCACCTGGGCCTCTTGCTTGAGTATGCTTATCGTGTCGCCACTGGCTTCTCTAAGAGTGAACAACCCAAAGTCCAGTTGTAATTCCTGCAATCCCTTTTATGACCCAGTATTTCAGTCTGCTAGGCTGCCGAAATGCAATGTACCAGAAATGGGTTCGCTTTTACACTGGGCATTTATTGGCTTAGGAGCTTAGAGTTCTGAGGCTGAGAAAATTGCCCAAATCAAGGCATCATCAGAAGATGCTTTCTCCCTGAAGACTGGCTGCCAGCGATGCCGGACTTCTTTGTCACATGGCAAGGCCCATGGCAGTATCTGCTGGGTCCACCCTCCTCCTGCTCAGCATCCCTTGCCTTCAGCTTCCTGTGTCATCACTCTCTCCCTTTCTCCCCATATTCCTCCCATTTATAAAGGACTACAGCAGGAGATTTAAGACCCACCCTTGGCCAGGGCCCAACTGAAGTAACCTAATCAATAGGCCCTACTTACAATAGGTTTACATCCATATGAATGGATTAACTTTAAACAGTATAATCAATCATCCAGGGTCCATCGAGCTTCAAACTGCCATGCCTAGGTTCAAAAGACCCTACACAATCACACCCACCATATTGCTTTGGCCTGATAGGCTGGCACTAATTCAACGGGAGGAGGCATGCAAGCAGCCAAGGGTTCATAAAATCTATGGTCTTGTAGGCTTGTTACCATAGAATATGAAGTTCAGGGATTTTAACACAGCTTTTTAAATAAATGACTGATTCAGATATCCATGCACTTTCCTCCATGCCATGCAACCTCAAATGGTTTAGGCATTTCGGCAAGTTTCCATCTTTATAACTTTCTGGAGCTAGCAAAGTTGGTGGGAATGAATCTAAATTTTAGGGGCTAATTAGTTACTATAGTTCAATATGTATCATTCCTGGCAATAACATGTGATAAAATTTGAATGTCTTTTGTACCCTAAAGATCTGATCCAGGGTCTAAGAGAAAAATCACTTGCTGAGTCTAGTAGGTTAATGACCTCACTCCATTATGCCTTTTGTACATAGTAGATCTTTAGGAAAACTTAGCACGCAGGAAACAATGCCTTTTTATGAAGTTGACAATCACCTGCCTCCCCTTTCCACTATCATCAGATCTTGTATTTCTTTTCTAATTTACTTGAATTTCTTATGGTGATGGAACAATATGATATATCATAATATAATATAATTTGGCCAGATAAATTAGATCTCTTTGGAATATCACTGGTCTTGCACATTAGAAATACTATATGATGAGGAAGATAATTGGAATAGAAGTAATAATGATGGTAATTATAATCATTGATCCACTAGAACCACAATCACCATTTAATAATAGTTCAAAATGTGCAAGTCTCAGTACTAGGTGTATTATACATTTCAATCATTTATCCTCATATAAAATATTTTGTGACTTAAGTATTATATACATGAAACTTAGAAAGAGTGAAGAATTTAGCCCTTATTAGATAACTGAGGTAAGAAGTCCTGATTTTAGGGGCCGGCTGGATAGCCCAGTGGATAGGGCGCCGGCATACCACATGGGAGGCCCCGGGTTCGGTTCCCGGGGACCTCTCCTAGCAGGCAGACCGCCTTGAGAAGGGCAAGCCGCCATGGGTGGGCCAGAGCCGCCGTGGGCAGGGCAAAAAGCTGCCGCGGACAGGGCAAAGCCGCCATGGGCAGGGCAGGTCGCCCGCGAATGGAGCGCAGCCAGCCACCCGCGAACTGAAGCAGAGCCAGCCAAGAAAGGAAGCAGAAGCTGCCCACAAGCGGGAAAAACCGCGCCTGCTTGGTGACTGGCCTCAGCACGTCACCGCAATGGGGGGGAGGGGAGATATGTAATAAAATAAATAAATCTTTTTTTTTAAAAAAAAAGAAGTCCGCATTTTAAAACTCAGAACCATGCCTGAATATCCAAATGCTTCCGTGATTCATTTTCTCATGTCCACATTTTCTGAGTGATTTTCATCAGCAATTCATTTGTTTTTCCTCATCAGGAAGGCAACTGGCTTCACCAGACTCAGGTATTCCACAGAAGTGAATTTTCCAGACAGCTGAATCTTGAAGCATCACAACATTTGTTTTAAACATTTCAGATAGAAGTCTTTCTCAGATATATTTCACACCTTCCTGCCTCTTGAATGAGTACATGAAACCCCATGTATCCTTTACTTGAAAAGCAGACATGGCCATGGTTTCTGTTTGTGTTCTGAGCTCTCATGCAGGTATAGCTTTAATGGTAACTAAGCCATGCAGGATGGCTTATCCCAATAGAAAAGGGCTCCAGAGAACAGTTTCTTAACAGTTTTACAGCTGGACAAACTGTCTTCTTCTCTTGCAGAATCGCAGCTATCCCATTTACCTGCTCAGCTCTAACTTCTTCTAGAGTCTCCAAATGCCCGCTACAGAGTGGATTAGAAGTATGTACCACACAGCCAATGCTGGTGCTAATGCCATGTCTTACATAAGGGTAAGTGCTAGGACCTCTTCTCTGGTCAAGTCCCATGCGCCAGCATCAGCATTTTATTACGTAGCTGCTCAGAGACAGGCCAGTTGCATTTCCTCCTTTGCACTCTGGGGTGTTTTCAGATGTGTTTGAAGCATAAGCAACAACTAAAAATGTGGCTGGTATTGTGGTTAATGGCATCACAGGTAGGCACCTGCAACCCTGAAAGAAGACGCATATAAGCCTGTTTCCCGGCCCTTACAGCATCACTGATTTGTCATTTAGGAGAAGGAAAAGCAATTCATATTTGCTGAGTGCTTGACGTGTGCCTGACACATGAGCTGGTTGACGACTGAAATGCCCTGAGTTCATGAACTCATATTCAGTTTGCCCGTGAATTGAAGGAAACTGCTCAAAAGCACAGAATTGGGATTCGACCCAAACTAACTTCAAAACTTTATTACTACGCCGTAGTTTCTGCCATCAATGCGATGGAGGAGGACATATCAAACAGAAATGAAAGAAGCACCGAAACATCATGATTGTTGTGTTATCAATTTTAAAGCTCTCTTTTATTTTAGCAGCACATTGGTGGGAAAAAATGCGACAGTATAAACGTGCCCATTGAAAGTAAGAAGTTTCACAATTTTTAAATATACTAACTGTGAAGAATGCATCTTAGAATGAGAAATTTGGCAAAATGGGAACATCACTGCAATGTAACCATTGATAAGAATATACAGTAGGAGTGAAACATATTTCTGCTATAATTCTGGAAGGGGAGAATAAAGGAGTAATAAGTGCTTATATGTGGTTAATTAGTGATGTCATACTAGAGCTAAATTACTTAAGGACAGAGTTTGATAAAGGGGTAAGGATAAAAGATTATGAAGGGAAGCAGATGTGGCTCAGGCAGTTGGGTGCCCGCCTACCATATGGGGGCAGGGGGTACTCCTGGGTTCAGTTTCTGGTGCCTCCTAGAAAAAAGAAGACAAACAGACACAGAGAGCAGACAGCAAACACAAAACAATAAGGTGGAGGGAGAAATACATAAATAAAACAAATCTTTAAAAAAATTAAAAAACTTAATTTTTAAAAAAAGATTGTGAAGACCAAATAGTTAATATTCTTACCATCAATCAGAAAAGTAAAAAAACTTTAAATATTTCACATCCGTGTTTTTTTCTCCTAATCCTTGTCTCAAAGGAAAGGGCAAGGTCTCAGAGGCTCTAGAAAATGTTTTTCAATTGTCATGCTTCTATTTGTAAACTATAGTGAATTCAAAACTAATAAATGGCCTGTCTTCCTAATCGTCATAAGTGGATCATGCCAAAGCAAGCCTGTTCACTAATAAAAATTCTTTCCAGATGGCGATAGAGTATACATGTACACGTGTAGCCCCCCTCTCCTGACACAGTCTTCAGACACCACCGGTAGGGTTTTCCATTTGACTGCAAAGGGAACAGAAGCTCTAGAATCAGATAAAGTTGAACTAGATGTTCCACAGGTGAGATAATTTTGGAAAGGCGTACTAGAGTCCTGTGACCTTCAGGCGCTCTCTAGATGTACTCTGGTTTATGAGCATTGCAAAATGGCAGAACGTCTCCAGCAAACGGAAACTTTTAAGAACAGAATCAGCTAAACAATTCAAACCTTGCAAGCATCTCCTAGTTTTCCAGTGTTAGCAGCTAACAACTCATTGCTCTTACTGGTGACTTCCTGGAACCAACCATTTGGGGATGGGGGGTGGTGGCATTTTCTCTATTTTTCATAGAGATTTTACAGCCAAGGTTTGGGACATGCATGTGAGGATGATCATGTGTGAAATCTGTACTTCAGGCTCTAAAAACAGACTTTCCTATCCTGGAGAGAGGAAATTTAACTATCCACCTGGCAATCAACCAGATGTTATGTTTCAACAGGCAGATTAGGAACAATGGATTTAAAAAGAAGAAAGTGAGTAAGAAAGAAAAAAATCCAAAATGATTTCATTTACAGTTGAGGCATGCTGCAAAAACAGTTAAAAAAATGAAAACAAAAAACAAACAAAAAAAATAAACATGAGTATGAGGCATTATGGCAAGTAGTAAACACTTTATTCCCAGGTAGGAAAAACTCTGCTCTGCAAAAAATCAGGGCATCCACTTAGAAAGGCAAAAACAATCTGATTCAATTTTATGGAAGTTTTAAGTCTTTTATTGTGTGTGTGGGGAGGGGGAGGAAGTTAATATTTTAATTTAGAATCACTTTTACAGCTACTGCTAGCAGAGATAAAAATTTATAGTTTCACAGCTGTAGAGTTTTTAGATTTAATTAGAGGAACTGTTCCCTTTATGCAACAGATTTCTCATGGAGGTAGGCTATGCTGATTTGAATTAATGTGCTTTAAATAATTTTTACTGTTTCCTGCTGTGAATGGCTAAATAGAAGTTTTGTGGAGCGTGATTTTAAAAGGAGAATTCTTTTTCCCTTGTGACTGAGTTTGGGATTTTTCTATACTTAACAGCAACAGTTTACAAACATATGTTTTTATAAGGAGAGAAGAAGTCAGTATGACCCTGTTTACTAGTCAGGCTTAGGTTTCCTGAAGAAATATGTGCTCAGTAATTTGGAGATTATAAGAGAAATGTCTTAAAGACCTTACCTTTTAAAAAATTCACGAACTTATTATAAAAGCAAAGTCATGAAAAAATGATAGATGATGCGTATCACATGCTAAATTTTGTGAAAGAATCTGGGATTGTGGAAAAGAGGGGCAGGAAAGAATCACATGAAGTAGAGGACTCAAGAATTAAAAAACTCATTTGGAACCATCACCAGGTCTCAAATTACCCACCTCTGACCACGGCAGCTGTGGAGAAAGCTGCCATGTCTGCCTGCGGTTGTGAACTGGTTTGGCTCCATGGACTTCATGAAACTGTCCATTTCAAATTCACATCTTTAAATATGAAATGCTGTAAGATTTCTTTGGGTCAAATATTTTTCATGTAAACTTGAGTTTTAGCCAAACAGCACGTCATAGGTTGAATTCTTTACCCCAACAAGCATCTGTTCTTAATCTTAATCCAAGTCCCTGTGCGTCTGAACCCATTGTGCAGAGGACCTTTTGAAGGTGATATTTCTAGTTAAAGTTTGGTCAACTGAACTGGGGCAGAGCATAATCTGAATTACTGAAGGTGTTATAAAGACAACCCTGAAGTCACAGAAGCTAGAAAGGCGAGGACATCGCCATGTGATGGAAGACAGAAAGTTCACCAGCAGCTGGCACCCAAATGCTACAGTCTTTGGGGAGAAATCAAGCCTTGCCAATGTCTTGGTTTTTTACTTCATCTAGCATCAAAACCATGAGCTAACAAAGTCCTGGTGGGTAAGCCAATGTTTTGTGTGATATTTGTGATAGTAGATCTGACAAACTAAGACACAGCATGAGCAGGAAAGATAAGAAAAGTTGCTGCTACTTTGACATTATGGACAAGAGAGGGTTAAGCATGAATCATTTTGTTTTGTTCCAGTTAACTGACACAGCTAGGTATACCAGAACAACATGATTCTAAAAATCAAAGGCAAACTACACACATTTATTTTTACAGCATAAACCTCTCCCACTTTCCTAGATGATTAAGACAAACTATGTCATTAATCCTCCAATACTTTCTTCAGTCCTCCATCTCAGCGGAGGAAATGCTTCAATTTTAATTTCCATGACCATTGCTATTCTAGTTACCACTGAGCGCTGCAGTTAACTATTACTACATGTCTTTTATTTTACCTGCCTTCTTGTTATTTTTTATGTTGTTTTCTCACTTAGCTTTCTATGTACTTGTCACAAACTCAGTCCTATTTCTTGGCCAATAATTGTACCTCCCTTTCAAATGTTTCAGATATTTTATTCAAGTTGTCTTCCTGAAGAAGTATCTCCTATAACTTGGGGCCTTATCTAGCTGCTGGGGATGCCCTTTGCTCCTCGTGCATCCTGAGATATGCCTTCACTGGCATCCTACAGATTTCTTCCTCCTTCTGCCCTCCATTGGATCTCGCTTCTGCGATCCTGTGTCTTCCAATTTGGGGTTTACTCTTTGAAAAAAAAATGCATTTCTACAGTAACATACTGCACAAGAGTGCAATGGAGGTAGAATTATTTACTACTTGCATTTTAAAAATTTTATGTTTATTAGAACCTCACCCTTGACTGATCATTTCCTAGGTATGAGCTTTCAGAAGAAAATCATAGAACTTCAGGGTGCTGAAGTCAGTGTTTCTAGATCCCACAATAGTGTACTTGAAATGATTGAAGCCAATCTGATTCCTGATCAGACTTCTGATATGATCTTTATGTAAATATTTGGTTTTTGTCTTCCATTTTGTTTTCTTTTTCCAAAGTAAATGGATTTTCTCTTTGTTATCTAGTATTACAAAATTTCTGAATGACGTGCCCTGGTATGGGCCTGTTATTCAATTGTACTGGATATTTATTTTTCCTGTTAGTCTGGAAATACTTATCTTTCAATTCTGGATTATATTCTTTAATTATACTGTTGATAATCCACTCTGTTTTTTATTTATGGTGCTTCTTTTTAGAAGTCCTTTTATTTGTGATTTCATTCCTAGGAAATGTCATTGGTTTGTTTATTGTTTATTTGTTCATTTAATCTCATCTCCCCCAGATTTTCTATCTTGTTGCTTTTGCTCTCCTTTTCAGAGGACTTCAACTTTATCTTCCAGCTTTCTAAATTTGTTTTCCTGCATCTTACCATATTTTTAATTTCTAAAGCTGCTTTTTCCTGTTGTCTAGATGTTTATTTTTAGTCCTTAGTTCATTATTCATAGTTGCCTATTGTTTCTTGTCCCTTTGAATATATTAATAATTTTTAAGGTCTTCTTACTTTGCAACGGAGGAAGTTGCATTTTTCCCCCTTTTTTCACTTTAGGGCCTTTCATCAGATATCTGCCAGGTTATTTATTCAGGTGCAAAAGCGGTATGATGAAAACTGGCACAAGGTCAGTGTGAGCAGCTTGGACTGGTCACAATCACCACAGGAAACTTTTACATCTTCCTGCTAGAATGGGAAGTCCTGGCTACCTGAATTTTGGACTGAGGAAGGAGAATGCTTCAGATTTCATCATGTGCTGTGTGCATTCGTGTTTAAGGCATCTACTTTCAATATGGCACTCCATACCTAGAATGTATGTGGAGTTATCTTGCAGGACACCAGCCATTTTACTCTCTCCAGAGAATAAAACTTCTGCCTGGATGAATATGAGTTTTATTGAAGAGTTTTCGAGCTAATCCCTCTCTTTTTTGCCTGTCCTTTTATACAAATTCCAGCTATATGTGCCACAGACAATTCCTGAGTTTTCGAAAGAGTATGGGCAGTAACTTGGATTACTTCTCAGATTTTCCCTAGGGCTTAGTAGTCTATTTTTTATACATCTGTTAAATCCTTTACTACTTGTTCACTTCCTTTGCAGATAAACTGTTGCTTCAGAGCTCTTGTTTTCCCTCCAGTTCTTCTCTCCTTTTTTATGATTATGTCTTTTTAAAAAACCCTTTACTGCCATTAGTAGTGTTTTTGGGAGATTGTGATTATAGATCTATATGCTCACTCTGCAATCTTTAAAGAAAAAACTTTCTTCCAATTTTCAGTTATAAATGCCAAGAAGGCTTTCATTTCTGCAACTTCCACCAAAATCACCAAAATCACCAAAGAAATTACTGTTGCTAAAATTGATGGTCAATTATAAGGTCCCTCAGAATCAATAATGTGCTAGACTCATTCCTAAATTCCAGGACTGGTATGTATCTAATTCAACTTGAGGCCTTAAGAAAATTACACTAGAGTGGGCAACTGGGGTTAATAATGAATGCACAAAATTGCAAAAATCAGATTTGTGAATTTTGATGTACAATAAAGAGAAAATGACATATTCATTCATTTTATAAACAGGAATTAATAGCCTACTATTCTAGATAATGTGCTATGTGGTCAGGGCACACATGTGGAGCTCATAGCATCGAGAAGACATACTTATATGAATCTAAAATAAGGGACTTGCTAAATATGTCTACGGATCATTGTATAAGAAGAAATTACCATTATTTAGAAGTTTTAAAGGGTTTCTACAACTTGATTCTTGAAGGACAAAAAGCCATTTGCCAGGTAGACAATAAGATAGTAAATCACACAAACATTGGAACTAAGTACAGGTACCTCTAATTTGCTCAGTGGTATAGGGCCATAAAAATTATCCTTTGAGCTGGCACCATGCAATGTGATTATCTTAGTTTCCCAGAGCTCCTATGACAAATACCACACAATTGTTGACCCGAAGAACAATAGCTTCACATTTTTGGAGGCTAGAAGTCCATCATCAAGGTACTGGTAGGACTTCCTTCCTCTCATAGTTCATAGGATTCTGGAAATCCTCTATCACAAGGCAATCACTTTTTCCTGTATCTGTGTCTCTGATTTTCACTGACCTCTGGCTTCTACTTCCACATCCAATTTTCTTGGCCAGTAAGGATGTCTCTTAGCCAACTTGCTATGACAAATGCCACACAGTGGTTGGTTTAAGAGCAGGAATTTATTGGCTCACAGTTTGGAAGGCTAAAACTACAAAATCAAAATGTCAACGAGGCCATGCTTTCTCCCCAGTGTCTGTAACCTACTGGCACTGGTTTGCTGCAATCCTTGGTGTTAACTGGCTTGTAATTCTACCTCCTCTCATGTGGAGATCTCTCTCTCTCTCTCTCTCCTTGTGTCCTCTCTTCCGGATTCCACTGACTTCTGAATTCTTCCTGTGGTTTTCTCTAATTTCTGGCTTCCAGTTCTCTCTCCTTATAAGTCTTCCAATATTAAGAATCAAGAATCACCTTTACTCAGTTGGGCCCTACCATAATTAAAGATAGTTAGTTGGTTCAATGGTTTGTTTAAAAAGGGCGTCTTCAAAAGGTCCTATATACAATGGGTTAATACAGGGATGTGGATAAAGATTAAGAGCACGTATAAATTCGGGTGCATAATTCAATTTCCCACAAAAGATTCAATCTACCACCATGGATCAAAACCCAACTTGATTCAAATTGGTCTCATCTAAATAGGATCTTAGAAGATCCTATTAAAAAATGAGTTCACAGTCTAATAAAACCATTTTCAAAGATGCTCACAGGACCAGGGGTTAGGACTTGAAGGAGACATGATTCAGTCCCCCAAAGTGATCTTAATAATCAATTGGAAAAATTATCATCATTCCCTGACCTTTCAAAATGCTTTGCCTGAATCTTATCTCTTACTGCCTGTAATGAAGGTATAGGTAATTTTTTTAAAAATAGCAAAACTATTATTTACTGAGTGCATTAACTGAAATCATTAGAAATACTGAGATTTTTAGTGTTCTGTTTCTTTATTAAACCTTTATATAGAGTGCTTGACTTCTAGTCACATAAATTACAAGAGCAAGCATCTATTCTATGCTTTTCAAATAGAATACTTCTAAGTTTGGATCAACTTCCAACATTTTATCCATTGCTCTTTTAATATTGTGAAATATCTCTGAGGTCACATTAATAGGAAGGTTCTTGCTGGCATGGCTTCCTCTGAGCCGTCTTCATCCTTTTTGTCTCACCACCTTCCTCTTTGTGTAGATAGTTCTTCTCCATTAAGTTCCTACGGCTGAACGTCTTAACAGCAGGAGTGTCCCTGCTCCCACGGTCATTTAGTTCTTCCACAACACCTTTGATGTTTGACTCAGATTTCACTTCCAGCATTATCAGTTCCCATTTCGTGGCTACACTTACCTCTTTGTTGCCCATTTCCCTCTTTAACTTGTCATTCTTTGTACAATATCAGGTAGGCTTATCTCTGAGAGAAAAGGAGTCTGTGCTAGAACTGAATAACAGATTTGCAGTGACCAATCACTGAAGACTTTGAAAGAAGTGATGTGATTGGTCACTGACCGTGACATGCATCTGTCATTTGTGCGGTGATTTGTGGACTGAAGCGCTAGGAGCCAAGTTTGTGCAATTACTCTTGGTTACTATACCCTGGAAACTGAAATTTGAGCTGTGTGGTTGGGGGGCTGGTGTTATTTAACTAAACCACGGTAACTGAAATGTGTGCTATCAGAACTGTGTGAAGTGAGGGCTGTCTGCAAGGAATTTCAGAGAAATTAGGAGTATAGGGCAACAAACAAGGTAAGGAAGGGTGCACTTAGTAACGTGCAAGCTTTTTGCTTAGATTTGGCATTGCTACTTTAGCCATAGTCAATTATACTCAGCAGCTCATCCTCTTACACATGGATACACATTCTCTTATGAGCAAGGAATATCCATTTTCTGCAATATATATTTTTTAAATATCTTCTTTATTTTTAAAGGAGTTTTGGATTACATAAATGTTACATTGAAGATAAAGGGCTTACCATATACCCTACTGTCTCCCCTTCCCACATTTCCCCACATAAACAACACCTTTCATTAGTGTGGTACATTTGTTACAATTGATGAACAAATATGAAACATTGCTCGTAGCCATGGTCTATTGTTTGCACTATAGTTTACACTATGCACCCCGCAATTTTATGGGTTTTGACAAAATGTATAGTGGCTTGTACTCTTTATTGCAATGTCATGCAAAATGTTTCCAATATCTCAAAAATGCCCCACCTTACACCTACTCTTTCCTCTCCCTCCTCTTAGAACCTCTGGTGACCTCTGTCTTCACATCATTGTTACAAGTTCTTCCAGTACTAGAATAATAGTAAATCACTTTAGTCCAGAGTTGCATTCCCCCCTTATGTTTTTCCCTCTATCTTGGTATGATGATAATTGTGATGGTGAGGCTAATGTGTCAACTTGGCCAGGTAATTGTGTCCAGGTATTAGGTCCAGCAAGCACTGGGCTAATTGTAATACAAGAGCATTTATGGACTTCAATCACCAGTGAGTTTACTGCATGGATGGCTGATTACATCTGCATCAATCAGGGAAATTGGATCAAGAATGGATGATGCTTTTATCCAATCAGTTGACTGCCATAAAAGGGAACTGATTTCAACATTCAGAGAGAATTTCCCAGCTCGTCGTTTGACAGCCAACTTCTCCCAGGAACTCATCGAGGACCCTTCATCAGTCCTTCATCGGAGCCCCTGGCTTGCAGCCTGCCTGCGAAACCTGGACTTGTGCATCCCCACGGTCATATGAGAGACTCATAAAATCTCATATTATTGACAGATATCTCCTGTTGATTCTGTTTCCCGAGAGAATCCTGACTAAAACAATAATATACATATTTTTTTCTATTTTTTTAAGGAAGTATCAGAGATTGAACTCAGGACCTTGTACATGGGAGATGCTCAACCACTCAGCTACATCCAATCCCTGGGGATGATATTTTGATAGCTATTTTCTATATTGTTTCACACTTTTTTGGCTGCTGTCAAATCTTGGCCTGTACAACTAGCTTGCTCTATAAATGACAGTTGTTAAATGGGTTTAACCAAAAGCAATTTGTAACAAAGTAGAATCTTTATAATATTAAAATACTGGTGAGTATAAAAATCGCATTAAATTTTAAATCAGATTACATTACTTGAAATACCTGGTGTATTTGTATCTGTCAGAGAGAAAGCATGAATGTGACACTTCCTGGTTCATATCTGGGCCCTGCTCTCCTTCTTTTTGGCTCTTAGCTCCCATCTGATTTCTTGCTTTTAGTGGCTCCTATCTATATGAGGAGTCAATGGACCACCTGGAGGTCCATGCCTTTTAGCTGGGCTTCTCCCTTGAAAAGAATGCAACATACAGCTGTTGTTGCTAATTTAGGTCTTTTGAGTTGATGCTTTTGAAGCAACCTGGGAATATTTATTTTCTCCTCTAAGAAGCTCTGCAGGCTTCTCAAGTTCTAAACAAGGAAAATCATTGAGAGAGATAGGAGATCAAAAGCTTCCCCATCAGTTTCATAAACTCTAACCCAAAGCTAAACAAATCAAAGGAGAGAGAGGAGGGTGACTGCAGCTGTACCCTCCATCTGTCTGTCAATCATGAGCAGCTGTGATACAAGCCAGCAAGGAAGACTTGACCAGAGAAAAACCCTGACCTGGTTTTCTTAACAATCTTGAGTCTTGAGTTTAAAAAGCAAACTATTCCATTATACTCATCTGATACAAACAGAGGAAGAAGATAAAAGGAAAGTGTCAATTCAGAGTGATTCAGAGGAAAGACATAGATGTGGTTGAATTTACTATGAATTTTGGTATTTGTTCACTTATTTACATGGTTTAGAAATCACTTCGAGAGAGAAAGAAAAAAAGAAAACTGAAAAGAACTGACACCAAAGAGTAATATTAAAATAAATGGGCTTTGATGTGCTCTTCACAAACAAGTAAATATTTATGATTTCTCATTAGTCACACTGGCCTTTATTTTTTGTATCATGTTTTAGCCGAGTCCAGATATTTAATAGTTTCATGTTCCTGACTGAAATATTAAGACAGGTAAAAAGAAGGAAGGGAGTAAAACGATAATATTTGCCTAACCAATGGCCTGGAAACCCTCGCTTTGGCCAGACGGTTAAAATTATGAAACAAATGACGTGTTTTATATCTCTACTCATAAGTGAAGTGTCCTGCCATATTTTCTTGCATGATTTCTTTAAATAGCTACTTCTGGCATTTCTATATATCTTCTTACCTAATGAGTATTCATCTTTTTTGCAACACTTGAAAGGTGACAAATCAGCATTTCTCTCTAAATAAATTGTAACTGAGAATGTAAGGCAGGGTCGTTTTTTCTCCTTTCATTTCCTCATCGTGATAGCACCTAACAGATATCATCCTGCGGAAAATTTTCAGGGTCTTTCTATAAGAGGTATTTTTTCTATTTTTAATGGGAAGTTTCTGTGAATGTTAAAGGTATTATTTTATACATTAGGCTATAACTAAAATTTAGACTGGTGTCTCTTATCTTTTCTAGTCTTTTATAGATGCATATATTTTATTTTAAAAACTAGAATATTATTTCCATGTAGTTCAATAAGAGGATTTATGAAGAGGTCATTAAATGTGTCAGATTTTGTCTGTCCTGTATTTTAAGCTTTGTCCATTTATTGCAGTAATTTAGTTTTTTGTTGGTGGTGGTTTTTACATTTAACTAGAAAGTTTATATTCTAACATGGACACCCACTCTAGGATGATTCTTAATTGATAAGGGATATTAATGGAGAAAAAAAATCCCAAGTGCAATGACTTCTCAGGATCTCTGCCTTATTTGCTGAGGGGAGGCTCATGGGAGCCTGTATAAGGTTTGTATAAGGTTTGTATAACCTTTCTGTATAAGGTTTCCAGGAATATGGATTAAGATCCTACCCTGCCCCAGTTGGCCACTCCTTAGCAAAATAACACCTTCAGAGGGTCCTATGTGCAAATCGTTTCACACACAGGGATGCAGATGAGAATGAAGAACATGTCTTTGATGGGTTTCATAATTCAATCAACCACACTCAGTTGGTAGAAGCATCATTACAATCTCACATAACTATCAACACAAGCCTCATTTCATCCATGTGCATGTGTGTCAATTTTCTCTTCTTATAAGGAAATCAGTCATTGAATTAGGACCCACCGTAATCCACTGTGACCTCATTTTAACTCAACTAATTAAAACTGCAAAGACCCTATTTCCAAAGAAATCTACATCCTGAGGTTCCATGTGTATGTGAATTTGGGGAGGTGGGCACTACTCAACCTATTACGCTGGACATTTAGTTGGTTTCTAGTTTGAGGGTATTTTGAATAGAGTTGTGATTGATTTTATACCAAGGTTTTTTTCTGAAACATTACTAAAGTCACTCATTTTTGTAACTTTGTAGTTTCCTTTAGATTTTCTGCTTATTTGAACATGTAATCTGTGAAGAAATGTAGTTTTACTTTCTATTCTCCAATCTGTGCAATCTGGATGTCTTTCAGGTTTATTTTTCTTCTTCTTCTCTAGTGCAATGATGTGAACCTTGAGTACATGGTGAGAGTTAACATATTTGCTTTGTTCCCAGTCTTAAAGGGAGAGAATTTATTCCTTCACCAGAAAGTACAATATTGGCTATATATATTCCTTAGATGTGCTTTTCAGAATGAGGAAAATTAAAACTATTTCTAGTTGGTGAAATTCTCTAATAGTGAATTGGCTTTGCATTTCATCAAATGCTTTATCTACAACTCTTGAGTTGACTATATGATTAATTGACATCTGGATGTTCAACTAATCTTAAATTCTTAAAATAAACCCTACTTGATTATGAAGGATTATCCTTTTTATCTGTGGCTAGATTTCGTTTGAAAATATTCTGTTAAAATGGTCCTAGATATAAACATGCTATTTATCTAGATCTTCTAACATATTTTCTATAAAAACAATAAACACCAATATACTGAATAAATAAAACTATATAAAATTTCCATCCTCAGAAAGACTAGAAGGCAGAGAATATCCACCCTTCATAATACAAATAATAAGAAAAAAAAATCAACTCCCAGTGAGCTAACAGTCATTCTTCCAATGCATGCTGTAATGGTTTGAGTTTGAATTAATTATGAATTCCAAAAATATAAATTAGATTATGTTTGTAAGCTCATCTGTTCATCTGGGCATGATTAAGTTATGAGTAGGGCGTTAATTGCCACATCAGTGAGACGTTGAGCCCCACCCCTCGGTGGGGGTGGTCTCAAGTAGAAGCAGAGAGGAGATTTGGAGAAGGAGATTT
>PVKH010009637.1:6900-18796 GCA_004027955.1 Chaetophractus vellerosus
TGCTCATGGGGCATGGTCATGGGGTGAATGACTCAATAAATGGGAGAACACTGAATTCCCATCCTGCAGAGCTCTGCCATATTCTCCAGGAGAGTAGTAACAGCCCCCCCCCCCCAAGAGCAGGGGCAGTGTCTGGCAAAGGAGGATGATCCATTGATGGGCCCTTGTTATTGATGACTAGCCTTATGAGCCTTTGCTCTTGAAATTGAAACAGCCTAGCATTATGGGTTGCCTAAGAGTTGCCTCTTGAGAGCCTCCTTGTTGCTCAAATGTGGCCTCTCTCTAACCCAAACTCAGCATATGAATGCATTACCTTCCTCCCAGCATGGGACATGACTCCTGGGGATGAGCCTCCCTGGCAAGAAGGGAGTACTAACAAGTGCCAACGGGCAATATGAATGGAAAAATACTTCGAATAGAAGGGGGGGATGGTAAAGACAAATGAATGATAAAGACAAAGAGAATTCAAAGTGAGTCGGGAGGTCAACACTTATGCAGATCCCAGTAGGACCTCCTAGGCTTCCAGTATGGATGTCACCCCAAACAGAGGGCCTCCTGAGGCCTTTGGAGATATCCAGGTCCTATATCAGGGCAGATAGCCCCAGAGTTTGGTGCCTTACCAGTGGGCCCTAATTTGGAATCCTTGCTCCTGAGAGTGACAGAGTCTGATTGAAATATGTCTTCACTGCACATGGTCCATCTGTCTCTTCTATTAAAACCTATATGTGATGCCAGAGTTTTAGGATTACTTCCAGGGACCAGAAACTATGGGCTGTCCATGTGCCAGCTGGGTCCAGAGGCTCAGTGGACCTGCAATTCCTACTCTACAACTCAATGGACTCACCCAGGATACCTGGTGGGGAGATGATGATGGACAACGGTTATCCCTGGGAATGGGGAGAGTCTGTAGCTGCAGGCAGGATAATCTCTTCCATTGTATCCATGGGATATAAGCCCTCTCTCACTTGGTGGTGGAGGGGACATCACCATCCCAGTCTCCTCGGGATTGGGGGAAGAGCTATGGAATAGAATGGACTTGTTGGTGTCCTGTTATAGACTTGTTATGATTCACACAATGGAAGAAATTACAAAATCATGTGAAGCCAGTGGCCACTGGATGCTTTTGGGGCAGGGATAGGAAGGGCAGTTGTAATACAGGGGCTTTTTTGGGACTTGGGAATTGTCCTGGATGACCATTTTATATCATCATGTATCATGCAGAACTGTGTGGGAGAGAGTGTGGTCTACAGTCTGAACTGTGGCCCATGCTTGGTGGCAAAGCCCCAAAATGTTTATATCTATTACAGGTGATGTGCCACACTGAAGAAGGATGTATATGTGGAGGTTGTGGGAGGTGTGGGAGGTGGGGCATATGGGTACCCCTAAAATTTCTATGTAACATTTATGTAATCGATGCATCCTAAAAAAAAATTTATTAAAAATTTTTTAAAAAGAAAAGAAAATTGCAGGATAATATCCCTTATGAATATAGATGCAAAAATCCTCAACAAAATACCAGCAAACTGAATCCAACAGAACATTAAAAGAATTATACATCATGATCAATTGGCTATTTATCCCAGGTATGCAGGTATGGTGCAACATAAGAAAAACAATCAAAATAACACATCACATTAGTGCAAAAAATGCATGATCATCTGAAGTAATGAAGAAAATTTATTTGAAAAAATCCAGAACCCCTTCTTGATACAAACACTAAGAAAACTAAGAATAGAAGGAAACTTTTTCAACATGATAAAGGGCATGTATGAAAATACCCGTATCTACTCAGTATGGAAAGATCATCTTTTCAACAAATGGTTCTGGGAAAAATGGATATCTCTATGCAAAAGTATGAAGGTAGATCCCTACTTATACCATATACAAAAATTAATTTTAAAATGGAACAAACACATAAATAGAAGAACCAAAACTATAAAACTCATAGAAGAAAACGTAAAGAAGAATTTCAGGACCTTGTGTTATGCAACAGTTCTTAGGCTTTATACTAAAAGCATGAGCAAAACAAGAAAAAAAATAGACAAAGGCACCCCATAAAAATTAATAACTTTTGTGCATCAAAAGATTTCATCAAGAAAGTAAAAAGACAACAAACAGAATAAGAGAAAACATTTTGAAATCACATAGCTGATAAAACTTTAATATCCAGAATATATAAAGTAATACTACAACTCCACAACAAAATTATAAATAACCCAATTTTAAAAATGAGTAAAAGACTTGAATAGATATTCACCCAACAAGGATATACAAATGGCCAATAATCACATGGAAAGTTGCTCAACATTATTAGACATTAGAAAAATACAAAGCAAATCCACAGGAAACCATTTTGCACCCTCTAGAATGGCTACTATTCAAACAAAGGAAAATAACATGTTGGAGAAGATGTGAAAAAATAGTGTGATAGTTTGAAAATGTATGGACTCTAGAAAATCATGTTTTTAAAGCTAATCCATTCGTGTGGGTGTCCTCTTATTGGAAGTAGGACCTTTTGATTAGGTTATTTCAATTAAGGCACAGCTCAAGTTGGGTCTTAGTCCTTTCACAGGAGTCCTTATTAACAGGATGAATTTGTACACACAGAGAGAGAAAGCTATGAAAGCAGGAAGCTGAATGTATTAAAACCTGGAAGAGAAGGGAGAGACCAGCAGACACTGCCATGAGCCTTGCCACGTAATGGAAGTGTCCAGGATCACTGGAAGCTGTTCTTTGGGAAGATAGCATCACTTTGATGATGCCTTGATTTGGACATTTTTCTCAGTCTCAAAACTGTCAGCTTGTATGCTGATAAATTCCTACTGTTAAAAGTCAATCCATTTTATGTTATCTGCTTTGAGCAGCTTAGCAAACTAAAACAAATAGGAACACTTTTCACTGTTGGTGGGAATATAAAATGGTGCAGCTGCTGTGGAAAACCATTTGGCAGTTTTTCAGAAAGTTGAGTATGGGATCACCACATGACTAGCATTCCCACTTATTGATATATATCTAAATGATTTGGAAATAGGCACTCAAACAAATATTTGCACAGCAATATTCATAATGGCTTTATTCACAACTGCCAAAAGATGGAAGTAACACAAGAGTCCATTAAGAGATGAATGGCTAGACAAAATTTGATATATACCTACAATGGAATATTATTCAGCCATATAAAAATAATGAAGTTCTGATGCATACAACAATTTGGATGAACCTTGCAGGCATCATGTTGAGTGAAATAGTCTAAACCTAAAAGAATAAATATTCTATGATCTCACTGATATGAAATAATTAATATAAGCAAATTCATAGCAGAAACTAGACTATAGGTTACTAGGGGCGGAGGGGTTAGAGAATGTGGAGCTAATGAGTACTACAGAGTTTCTGTTTGGGGTGATGCACAAGTTTTAGTAATGGACTGTGGGATGTTAGCAACAACATTGTGAGTGTAACTAATATCACTTACATATATAATTGAAAGCAGTTTAAAGGGGAAAGTTTAGATTGCTTGTGTATGTGTGTATCTATATACATAAAACTAGAATAAAACTTTTTAAAAAGTTACAACACAAACAGTGAAGCCCAAGTTAAACTATGGACTATAGTTAATAATATAAGTATAATAATATTGTTTTATAAATTATAACAAAGGTGCCACACTAATACAAAATGTCAACATAAGGAAAACTGTGCAGGTGAGGGTATATGGGAACTCTGTATATTCTTCATACATTTTCTGTAAATCAACTTCCTTAAATAAAAATAAAATAAAATATTTATCTTGATTACTGAGCTTTTTGGTATCCACTTAAAAATTTTCCCTTGATGACACCTCATTCCCTTTACCCTTGTGATGACCCTCTTTCAGCATCCATCCTTAGGAATATTAAACATCCATGTTTGCTATTATATTTAGTGAAGATGGATATAACAAGAACTTTAGGGCATATAAAATTCTGGTTAGGACTATGTGAAATTTTAGATAGGGGGACCAGGAATGGCCCCACAGAGAAGGTGATTTTTGAGAAAAGACATGAAAGAACCAAGATAACACTAGTTTTTTTGTTTATACAAATCAGTTTGGATATCAGGTGGCTACTCATTGATTGCAAAATTTCTTCCAGGAGTACACATTTTGATAATCATCTCGGCATGTAGCATGTGGAAATATGCTTTTGCTCTGCCTCAGTATCTCAGTAACCAGGGCATCTGCCCCATGAGCCGGCCTATGGACTCTGGTGTTCTGGTAGTCCCCATGAAATCGGATACCCAATTTAATATACAACTTTCCACTGGCATCTCTGGCCAATATATCCCCACATGCCCATCAGGATCTCTAACTAGTCAATATCCAAAGTGCCTTGAGGTTCAGTTACAAAGTCAAATATCAAAGAGCTTATACATCCAAACTAACTGCCAGATTTTGTAATTTTATATATAAAGAAATCTGGAGAGTACTTGTGAGAATATATTCTCAGGGAGCTAGAAAAAATAGGAAAGAACATAATTTTAGACTGAGCTGGGTTTATCAATACAAACATGCATTGAATTTATCAATACTACATGAATCGAATTCAATATGCTAGTTCAAGCTGTTGGGAGTGGTTCTAATTTGTTTCCCTGACTGTTTTTAATAAAACCTGCATTCAATAGTGATCTGCCCTATAAAAAGTTGAGATGTCAAACATTCATTGGAATAGTGTGAGCATAGACTCCAAACACTTAGGGAACTTTACCCTTTGGGTTGTATTTATCACATGTAATCTACCCACCAACCACTAATGTTTCCTTTAAAAAGGGCTCTGAAGATTGTCTTTCAAGACCCTGAGAAAAAGATTTTGAGAGACATACTATATTTTTATTACGTATATTTATATTGATGTTGATATTTTCCGCACAGACTTGAAAAGAATTACTATAGTCTGAAGAATGTCCTTGGTCCCTAATTTATTCAATTTACTTCTTAAAACTAGGTACAACTACCACAAACCAGACTTATCCAAGTTTACAATTCAATGTGGAAAAATCAATGTGCACAATTAACTCTCTGGCTTTAAAGATTGGGGAAATTTCTCTGAATAATATTTTATGTATCTTAATATTTTCACCATAAAACAAAAGGCTTATTTTATTTTTATTTTGTGAAAAATTATAAATCAAAGGGATTCCCTGTTGAATGAATATGTCTATTTTTCCAAGATCTTAGAAATAACTGATAACTGGCCAAATAATACCTTCAATACTAAGAAATTGATATCTGTTTTACAAGGCAGTCATATAAACACTAAAATAATTTCAAAATAAACTTGTTGGAGCACAAAAAGCAGTAGGACATTCAAGTCGAAAAACAAACAGATTTTGGATAGATATGTTTCTCAAGTCCTTATCCACCTAAAACTTTTCACTTCTGCTCTAGTTGCTTTTGGAATGTTCAGTTAAAAAATCAATACCCCACCTTATCACTACTAAAGCTGAGACCAGGTTCTTGTACTACAAGTGGGTCACCTAGGTCAAAAGTCTTCATCACCTATAAGGCTCTTCCCATAATTCTGAATTATTGGTCTTTCAACCTTACATTGATTTTTAGCTTTTTACTTTCTCTAGTGCATCACCACATTTCTCCTAACATTTGTTTACAATAATAATTTTTAAATCTTCATTTTTCTAATTCTTCATCTATAACATTTCCCCAGGATGCAATTGTTTCATTTTCTTTTGACTGTTAAAGTAGAATCCTACATAATATGTTGTCCTCAGTCTTTTCCTATCTGTACATAATTATCTTCTCCAAAAATACTTCCCATTATCACATCCTTCCAATTTACTGGTAGTTGTACTGCATTGCTAGGCAATTAAATTCAAACTCCTCTGTTGTATTTTCCAAAAAAAATCCATCAACTTTTTCTCTTTATTCTTTAATATGGCCCCTTGCTTTGATCAAGAAAATGTGCCTGTCATTTCTTACAATACTTGAGTTTCTGAGTGTTTGCTTTCTTGCTCTTTCTTCTTTCAATTGAAAGACTGTTTTTCTTTCTCTTGAATCTACTTGTATCCTTTTCGTCTTTCCTGCTCCATGTCTCTGCATCCATCCCCAAGTCACTGAGTAGTACAATGTTCATTGAGGCTCATGACACACCACATGGAAGCATTTTTCATATGCATGTTCTTTTCTATATGAGTATATTCTGCTCCCACATGATATTGTCACTTTCCTAAAAACACATTTATTTGATTTCTTACACTCTCACAACATTTAAAATATAAGAACCAAACTGTGCTTTGCTACCCTATATGTCATAAATTCTAGTATTTAGCATAGGTCCTTGGATCCTTGAGAGTTAATGGATAGGCTTCAGGAAATAAATGATCTCCCAATATTGTGTTCTTAACCAAATAAAAATCTGCTCTACTCTAACATCAATAACTTTTCAAATGAAGAAACTGAAACACAAGGTCAAAAAACTAACTTGCTTGAAGGAAATAGACTTAGGAATTTTGAGTCCTTTTTCTGTTCAACTGCTGAACTCAATTTCACATACTCATGAGGATATAAAATTCCATGAAAGGTCTTCAAAATCCATTAATCTGCCTGCAGCCAGAATTTGTCATAAAGTTCCCAGCAGATTAAATCCATGACACTGTTAAAGATCTCCTGGGAAAGGAATTTCATAATTTCCGTCAGTTTACTTTCATGAAAACCTAAAACCAGCATCTTACATTAATAATTTACATTTTATTGCTTCTCTTTCTTATATCCTGAAACACACATACACATATACATACTCCACCACCTTTTATTTACCTTCTTCTTCTGTTTAAGTCAGAATGGAGTAGAATTATAATTTATCTTACTTATACACTTTCCCAAATATTCTTTCATCTTGGGCCTTGTTTGAATATGAAAATAACAGCAATACCAAATTAGTTATTTGATAACTAATTGATAAACTCACTGTCATTCACAAACTTTTCAGCCAAATAAACAATTATTTGTGCTTTTAGCATGTCATGTTTATTTTCTCTTTGAGGAAGAAGCTGGGTTTGAGAATGGAAAGCCCTGCTCTGCACTATGCTCATGGAAGACTGGCAATAGGTAGTAGGAAAGCTTCTAGGTGAGCCACAGCGTCTGAGAAACTAAGCCAGCTCAGTATTATAGAGGGCCTCTCATGGAATGAATGGGGGTAGAATATAAATTTTCTTTCTCTTAAGTTCAATTCCCCTCCAAGTATGCAGGAAGTCCTACCCCTTTCTCACGTTCCCTCAGGGAATTTACTCTCACTCTGAAGCAAAGGGTAGCATTTTTAGTGATTTGCACTTCCTAGATTCAAATGAAACTACTTCCAATCATTCCTGTTTCCATCTCCAGATGTCTCATGACAATGGGAAACAATAGGAAAGACTGAACATGATGGATAGGAAGTCAGAACTAAATCTCCTACAACATGATTCCTCAAAATAATATTTTACAATGTAGATAGATATTTTCAGCTCCATTTATGTGCAGAATCAAAGTGGCTAAATGTATCAAACCGTTTTGTTTGTTTGTTTTCAGCCTGAATTATTATTGATGTTGTTTGGGGGGAACAAAAACCATAAACTGATCAAACAAGTGTGATTCTCAATGCACAGGGGCAAAGTAAAAGAATAGATAATTTAGCAGTTGGAGTAAAAAGGGCTGACGGAGATATATCAAACAAATCCTAGCTACTGCTAGGAAACAATTCAAATGACTATTTGAGAATTATGGAGTTCAAAAGGGGAATTCAAGCTTGACCTGTAACAACTTTGGGAAAGGATGTAGAACAAGCTGACAGTGTCATTGTCAGAGAGGATTGTTTGAATATGGATATGAGAACAAGTTGAGGAAGAGATTGGCATGCATAGATGGCTGAAAATAAAATCACGTTCCCCTTCAGCAGGTTTCACAGGCAAGAAAAAAGGATGTGTGAGTGAAAATAAAGCATGCCTATTCCTTTCCAAAGAGAGACTCTTCTTTGAGACCTCTGCCTTCTTCCTGCCTTCTTCCTGCCTGGGATCCTGACTCGCCTATGAGATTGTTCAAGGTCTGCATTGTTGCATTTGGGAAGATTGTCCATAATCTGAGAGCACCATGATTGAGTGCTGCCCAAGTGCTGAAGAGTGGGTACTCAAATGTTGCTGCTATTTTCCCAGGGTTCTTCCTCTGTAGGGGGTACAAAAATAGTCGTTTTCCTTTTTTTCAGTGACACTATGGTCTAGTGAAGTGGTTGACTAGGCACTGATAACATAAGAACTACACTTCCTTTGGCCAACTATTTGCATCATTTCAATGTGCCTTTTGAATAGGGCTTGGTCTAAGAAATAATCGAGGAGTCTCAGTATGAAGAGACAGTCTTTGTTTTGGTCTTCCTTTATAGTGCCTTGCTGTACATGAGGTGAGAATTCTTTTTTTAAAAGAAAGTCAAAAGGCATTATTGTTCTTTCCTCAAGCATCAGCACCCCACCAGATTGCAAAGAAAATTGGTAGCAAAGGGAGAAGCATGAAAGGGCAGGAACAATACTTTCTAGCATGTTGGCAAAGACCTAAATGCACCAAAACAAGAGGGCAATATTTTCTTTGGGGTTTAAAATATAAAGATTTCTTTATAAAGCATGGCTTGTTCTCGAAATGCTTCAGAATATACTTTGCAGTCTTTATCGTTCCAGAGGCATCATTTCTCTAAATGTAAAATCCCAGGGTTTCTCTTTGAATTTTAATAGTCTAGGTAGCATGTAGTGGGACAATAAAACCTTAAAATTTAAGACTACACTCTCTAATAAAACTGGCTATTTTAAATTTTGAGGAAAGAAAATGATTTAATTTTTCATTTTAAGTTTGTACAGATAATTAAACTTTTCACATCCAGGAAAGCTCACATGCTAACATAATAAAATAAAGCAAAATATATTCTTTCTTTTGCTTTATTTGTTGTCTATGTATTGAAGGTGAATTGAAGTATTCATATTCAAATGTAACTTTATGTTTGACATTTAAAGTTTATAAATGGGTTTTTGGTTTCTTGCCTTTAAAAGTAAATGATGAGCAGAAAAAAATGATTTTTTAAATTGAATAAATTAAAGAAAAATTTAAAGCTTCAAACACGAAACAAGAGTCCAAAAATTAAAATGAGCAAAAGTGAAAAAGAGTGATTTGAGATGATAGGGCAGATGGTAGAAAGAAGAAAAGATGTTTCCACAGATATACTATGCAAAACACATTACTCCTGTAATAATAAATATAGGAGAGAGTAATTATAAGAAAAGGATGGAACAGAATAGATTTTGCAACATGAAGCTAATCATTTGAGAAGCTTTTGAGTAACCATACAAGTAAAGAAGAGTAAGAAGGGTCTTTTCATATCTTAAAGAATGTAAAACATGATAATATGTGAAAAATGCCTCTGTCATATTGCTTTTTGGTATAATGGACTGGAGATGAGTAAACTTTGTTAAAACAAATGCTGAATTAAAGCCAAAGTCATTCATTTTATTCTAAACAGCTATTTTCTACTAAATTGGTGTGCTGAAAAATATTTTTCAAACCACAAAGTGTATTTTTTCCCACATCAAACAAGTGAAGCACTTTAAAGAAAAAAGAGAGATGTGCTTTAGTTTGCAGAAACACTAAAGTTTGTATGAACACTAAAGTTTCACTTATAGGAAAAGATTCAAAAACAATGTAGGGAGAAGGACAAATGGAGGGGTGTCCCATCAGACATCTTCGTTTAAATTGAAATTGCTGTGCCATTTGAAGTTTTAATTTAATAAGATAGTTATTATGCACTGAGAGTTACTGATTAGAAAATGATTTACTACCAAATTAACTCAAAAAGGCATAAGCCATAAATTTACAATAGTTTCTTAATGCATAGGTATGATGGGAATTTCTGTGTGTTTTATATTAACATTTACTAAAATAATCCATAGGAAGTGATTTTAATAGGAAGTGATTTAATAACCTTTTTAACATGAACATCAATGGAGCCATTCAAACAAAAATCAATGACAGCCATTTTCAACAGTTTTAAATTACTGTTTTTGAATTTAAAGAAAAAGAAAAATTTAGGCATTCTCCTGTCATGAGTAATTAAATATTTTTAAAGTTATGGTTATGGTTTTCTATAATAATTATATTTTTTTATTTTACTTTATTTCTAAGAGGCATGAAATGTGAGAGTCTCTATTCTGGAAAAAACATCAAAACTCATTTTTTTGTCAAAATCATCAATTTTAATGACTATCTCTTGGGGGATAACTGTGTGTCTGAAACCAGAATAGTGCCTAGTGATACAAGAGGCACAATAGATGTCCAGCATGTGGTTCCCAGTTTAGGGAGCCAAGAATTTACGTGGGAATATAAAGCTACTTAGATGAAGAACTTTTAAGGTTTAAAAACAACTAGGGAACCGCCTGTGGCTCAATTGGTTGGGCTCTGGTTTACCACATGGGAGGCCCCAGCTTCAGTTCCCGGAGCCTCCTGGTGAAGGCAAGCTGCTGCGTGGTGAGCTGATACAGCAGGGGGAGATAAGCAGACACGGAAAAATACAAAGCAAAAATGAACAAAGTGAGCACAAGCAGCAAGGGGGGATATATAAATAAATAAAAATAAATCTTAAAAAAAACAACTGTAAATTGCTTGAAAATTTGTAAAAATAAAACTTCAAAAATTAAAGCAGTATCATAGAAGACCTCATCAAAATCTGCAAATATTACTTTTACTTGCTTCTATTTTGGTTTTGGTGGCCACATTCTGAACATGATAGAGAGCATCTCCTAGATGATGCGGTTTCTCACCTCCAGGCAGGGTCCCGGCGGCGGCTGGCCCCAGAGGCCTGATGCCATCTGAACCACTGCAGCTGCCTCCTCACCAACAAGCCTGTACCCGCCTAACCCCCAGTTCTGCAAATTCTAATGGAGACAGAACAAAAGGGATGGTCACTATTTCTTTGAAATTCTACAAGGAACTTCAGGCACATGGTGCTGAGGAGTTATTAAAGAGAGTATGCTAGAGTTTCTTGATAAATCCAGAATCAGGATATGTTTCTTTGCTATACAACTTTGAAAATCTCTCTGTATGCAGAATTCAATTGTGCATCAGGCTGGTATGTTGAAACGAAACTGTTTTGCCTGTCTTTTACAAATTCTCCCTATTCCAAGAAGAAGGAAAGGAAGGAGATAACATGCGATATAGGCATGTTGGAGACCATGTATGTTGAGTCCAAAAAGGACAGGGTCTCAGTGGTGAACAGCACAGTATTTAGAGATGATGACGATGTGGTCATTGGAAAGATGTCAATTCAGGAGTTCAAAAAAGGACACAGAGCCAGCCACACAGCCCACAGTTTCTCTTTATCCACTTGGAACCATGTCAGGAGCTGAAAGACACAGATGCCGCCATGGGCTACAACACTGGCTATGTTACCATCGTGTTATTCCCTCACCACCCCAATGCCAGTGCCCAAAACACTGCCATCAACTGGACCTGCTTCTTTCAGGACTACTTGTACTACTACATCAAGCTCTGTGAGGCCTATAGTCACATACCAAGGCAGGCAAAATCACCTGACTTCCTTAAGGTACTGAACCATGCACACCTAGATGCTGAGAAAAAAAGAAATGAAAACAATCCCAGGAAGACATTTTCAGCCTGCCACTCTTAGGCACCAAAGGTGGAAGTGACTGGCAACTGAAAACTAGGACACTTGCTACTAGACAATGCAATTTAATGTTGCATCTCTTATGGTTCTTAAGAGATTCTACCTTTTGGTTCCATTTTGTATATGTTTGTAAAATAATCGGCAGAAAACTCCCGAAGCACTCCAGGCAGGAAGTAAAGGCAAAGTCATCTGGAGAGAACAGCATGGTGGCTTCA
>PVKH010009638.1:0-18702 GCA_004027955.1 Chaetophractus vellerosus
TTTTGTATCTTGCCCCCTTTCCTTTTAACATATCATAGTCACTTCCCCAATAAAATATTTCACTGTTTGATAAACTATTCCTTTTTCTGTCGGCACTCAGAACAGTCACCAAAGGAACTGGGTTGCCAGTGTATCCCTTCCTTCCTCTCCCCCCAGGTACCATGACTGTGTTGTTTCTCTCAAAACAATCATAAATGCAGCAGTTTCTTGAGAGGTTAGATAGCTGACTCATGAAGATCCCGGGCCTACTCCTACACCTAGTTCAGCATGTACCTGTAATTACAAATTGACCAAATAAGCTTCTCTCTTCAAGTCTTAATACCTTCTTTTTTAAAAGATTTATTTTATTTATTTATTTCTCCCCCCACCTCAATGTTTTGCACTTGCTGTCTGCTCTTTGTGTCTGTTCGTTGTGTGCTCGTCTTTTTTTTTTTTTTTCCAAGGAGGCACCGGGAACTGAACCTAGGACCTCCCACGTGGTAGGCAGGCACCCAACTGCTTGAGCCACATTTGCTTCCCAATACCTTCTTGACTGAAGCAGGGAAAGTGACACTGGGCTAGATATTTCACTTAATCCCAGCCACTAATGTTGGTGCAATAGTGTCATTTTCTAGATGAAACTAAGGATTTGAATCAAGGCCAGACTGACATCACACCCCCAGAAGTCCCCCTGGAAACACTGGTCCTTGGGTCTCCTAAAGCTCCAGTGGCTTGCAGTAGAGCTGTTAGGAGCCAGTCAAGATGTGCCTGTTGTGATCTCCATGTGTGCAGTGCACATGGGGACAGTGCTACAATGTGCTTCACATTTGAGGATAGTCCACTTTGGGAATTTTAGTATGCGTATATAGAAAATGGGTTTAACTCACCACGATTCTGATTTGTCTTATGTTCATTCTTTCTTAAAACCTTTGTATGTGTAAAAAATTAAAAGCTTAAAAAAAAAAAAAAAAAGGATGTGCTTGTTAACTGTGCGCACAGCTCTGTCTCAGAACTTGCCAGTCCCTCCCCATCCCAGGCTGTTCTCCACACCTCTGGAATCTTCATCTCCATCACAGCTCTGCTCCTCATCTGGGTACTCATTGCGCCAATTATTCTCACTGTTCTCATCATCTTCATCTTCATAAATTTCCTCTGGTTGTTGATCTTCATTCACCTGCACATCTCAACACAAACATGAGTCTAAGGTTATGTTCTTTTAGGGAAGTTAAGAGCAGACTAGCTTGGGAGATGTCATTTAAGAATGCCATATAAAAAAGAGGTAGACTAGGAAATAGTTTGGTAAGAGAAGCAGACTAGGGGTTAATTTGATACTGATGCACAAAAGGCTGTAGTATCTTAGGCTATGGGCGGGAGGTAGTAGCCCCACTTGACTCAGAATTCAGCTCTAGGCACCACATTCCTGGTAAGATAGACTAAACTCTGCCAGAAGGGGAAATGCACCATAGTGGAGAGCAGCAAGGCTCTGAGCAGATAATGACAGCTATCTTCAAACTCATCAAGGGCAGCCAGGTGGGAAAGAGGCCATGGATTATGGGTGATGCCAAAGGTCAGAACCAAAACCCAAGGGTAAGGATTACAGGAAGGGAAGAGGAGAGGCTATACAGCAGTCCAAGGTGGGTGCCTGACTACAAGACTATGGTTCTAGTGCAGCATAGGCTGCCTCATGTACCATCCTCATGGGCCCCCTTACCAGCTCCCACTCCTGGCTGTAGGGCTGAACAGAGAGGATGTTCTCAATCCATCCTGGAGTGGCCATCTCCAAGTAGTAAATGTCATATACATAGCCATCGTCCTGCTGTCCCTCCCGGTGCCTGATTCCTGGTCCATCCTCAGATAGGGCCAACCGCTCGCGGATCAATTCTGTGGAATTGCAGAGGATCACATCTGGGTCAGATGTCTGTAAAGAAAACACAGCAGATGGTATGTACAAGACCCCAAAAACGGATGTTCCAAGGGGAAGAAACCCAAGAGTTGGGTGAAGAAAGGTTCCCTGCAGTTCTCTGTGCTGGAATTAAGATTCTCATCCCCATGTACTACTTGTCTCATAATCAGCTCTAAAACAAAAACAAAAACAAAAACAAACAAAAAAAAACCCCACAAATAAACAAAAAGCAAATAAACCAAACAAAAAGCCTGGAAATCTCTGTAAAACTAATTTGTAGTTCTTTTGAGGTAGACACAAGATAGCTTCCTGCTCTTTTGTGCTTGGATGACACTAAAGAGCATATGGTAAGACTGACTTGAGAAGACGGTCTTCTCCCAGGCTTGGAGTCAGACCACTTGTACAGACCTTCTCTGAGCTACCTTGGTATGAGGCTCTCCCCTTGGGGACTCCTCTGTATTTTATGTGGCCTCCTATAGGGACCATGGGTGATTCCTGGACCTGATGACTACCACCAGCCATCACCTGCCACTTGGCTTACCCTACATTGACATCCTGCTTTTACTCACAAACCAGGAGTAGACTCGAGTGGAAAGAACAGCTCGAGAAGGATTGCCCCAGACTAGAACTGACTTCAGTACCCTGGTAGCAGAGGTCAATTTGGAACTTGGGCACATGCTACAGATGACCCCTCAACAAGTTCATCCACAGGAGGCTGTGCAGCCTGAACCAAACACCATGCAGGGTGAAATGGGTGTTCCACGGCCAAGGCAGACTAAGGGAGACCAATGCTCTCCATCACTGACAGACTAAAGGGAATTCCTCCTTGCTTCAAAAGTCACAAGGAACCAGAGACGTCAGTTTTTGTGCATGCCCTTGACCAACCTCAAAACTGTTTAAGAGGAAAGTTATGGCTCCAACACACAAGCCCCCAACCCAACAAATTATGTAGCCAATAAAATATTTACAAAGATTAGCAGTATAGAAGAATGTCAAGAGAATCATATACTCGAAGGAAAAAGTTACCTTTGAGTTGTGCTAAAATGGTGGGGTTTTTTTTTCCTCCTTGACTTTACTTTCCACTTTGCTATATATATATATTTTTAAAGATTTATTTATCCCATACCCCTGTTCTTTCTTGTGCTTGCTGTCTACTCTGTATCCATTCGCTGTGTGTTCTTCTGTGTCTGCTTGTCTTCTCTTTAGGCAGCACTGGGAACCGATCCTGGGACCTTCTGGAGTGGGAGAGAGGAGCTCAATCTCTTGCGCCACCTCAGCTCTCTGGTCTGCTGCATCTCTTATTGTCTCTCCTCTGTGTCTCTTTATGTTGTGTCATCTTGCTGCGCCAGCTCTCCACTTGGGCCAGCTTGCCTTCACCAGGAGGCCCTGGGAATCAAACCCTGGACCTCCTCCTATATGGTAGACGAGCCACATCCAATTCCCTATTTTTTCCAATTTCCTGTAATGAATGCATTACTTTCATTAAAAATTATTTTAAAATCTATGTCCAGGCACAAAGTGGTTTGGTTGATTTTTGTAGCTTTGCTAGGTGGCTGCCGTCTCTTTCTTGGGGGTAGCAGAAGCAGCACACAGGTCAAAGAAGTGGCCTGAGACTTCAGCTTTGGGTAAAAGAAAATGGCCTGAACCAAGCAGACTGCGGGCAAATCCACTGGTGGGAAATTCCCTGCAAAGAGCTGACCACCAAGGCTGCCCAGCTGCCCAGAAAAGTGCCCCCTCTGCTGGCAGTGTAAAAAAAACCAAACCGTCAGTACAGGCCCGGAACCATTGTGCTTTGACAGATTCATCATTACCAGAAATTGACCGAGCTTCTGACCTGGAAGCTGCCTTTCCAAAGGTTGGGAAGGGAGGTTGCCCAGGACTTTAAAACTGACTTGAGATTTCAGAGTGCAGCCACTGCTGTGCTTCAGGAGGCTAGTGAAGTATACCTGGTGGGTTTATTTGAAGATATTTATCTGTGTGCCAGCCATGCTAAGAGTCACCATCATACCCAAAGACATCCAGTTGGCTTGCCAGATACAGGGAGAGAGACCTTAAGAGAAAGCAGTTTTTATGGTGTTTTGTAATAAATGTAAAATACTTTGATTCAATCTGTCACTTTTTTTGTAAGAAATTTTTATAATGTGTTGGATTTGTACTTAAGTCATTCCATCTTTTACTCAGGATGAATGTGAAGTGACTGTCCACAGACCTCAGTGATGGGAGTGCTGTTGCTCAGGATTGATAAGTTGCTAATGTGCAGAAGGGATGGGTGATATTTCTTGCTTCTCATGATGCATGTTTCTGTATATTAATGACTTGTTGGGTAGCTTTAAGATACAAGAATTGATAAATGAGTATAGGGTCCTTTTGCAATAAAACTGGTTATGACTTGATCCAAGTGTTTTAACAATCGGGGCCTTAAGTCTGACTGTGATAGAATGTGGGTTTTTTCAAGGGTAAAGATACAAGTCTTAGCCACAGTATAACTTACAGTTTCCTTAAAAAAAAAAAAAGTAAACCTGGCAACTATAGAATATAGAATACACTATGTGCATTTATAATAGCTATTTTATATATTGTATTGTCAACATGTTAAAATTAAATGTTTTACATTCATCTGTAGTGGGGAGTCTTGTCATTAAGGTGTGTGTAATTTTAGCATCCAGTTGGTTTTCTCCTAACTAGGCTGTGCTTGATTTCATAGTAAATGCTATGCCGCATTATACCTTGCATAAGTCCTCATTCTACTACATGTTAACTAACCCTCTAGCTGAAAATGTAGATGCTAGTGGGGGATTTCATTTATAAGGCCTCTAGAATATACAAGTTATTCACACCAGCATTATCTGTTTCTAATAATCTGAACTAGTTAGTGCAGCTTTTGAGTTGTGGTTGGTCTCATAACTAGGTTGAGTTTTTCTCCTATACTCAAGAAGAAACAATAACAAAGTTCTTTTCCTTGTTGAGTCTATATTATAATAACCGTTAGAGTAAACTTGCTATGGGAGAAGGGCACCTGTCTCTATGTATGAATTTGTGCAAACATTTTTTGATGTTTACAGTTTGCATTGTTTTGTTGGGAAAATCTCTGTTCATATCCTTCATTAGTTTTTCTTGTAAAATTAAATGAGCTATTTGATTGGATTCCACAAAACATTAGTTTACTTAAAAAAATTATAACTCATTAATTAGTCTGAAATGGTTTTGATGAAAGATGTGGCTGTGGACATAATGCCCAAATTGAGATTCAGTTGTACTAGCACCATGATTAAATACTTCTTGCTTGCTCTGATTTATTTTGAATTAAAATTTCATTTTTTCAACTTTAAAAACTACTAAAAGTTTTTAAATGTTTATCAACAGAGGCATAATTTAAATTGAGATTTTTCTATTTCTGTAATCATATTGGGTATCATAAGTAAACACTGTTTTTTTGGAGTAGATTAAATGTCTCCCACAATGACATGTTCAAGTCTTAACCACTGGTCCTATGGGGGTGGACTCATTTGTAAATAGGATCTTTGAAGATTCTAGAGGCCAAATTGAATCAGGGTGGACCTTAATCTGGAATGACCTTAATCTGGAGTCTTTATAAGCATAAAGAAATTTGGACATAGAAATACAAGCCATCAACCATGTGATGGAGACAGAGACTGATTGCCAGCAAGCCACCACCAGAATGCTAAGACTTCAGAGAAGGCATAACTTGCTGATATCCTGTTGTTTAAGTCAATCAGTTTTGTGGTATTTTGTTAAAGCAGCCCTGGCAAACTAAGACAGTGAGGTACAGAGCAAACTTAGTATATATTCAAATGTAATGTAGTGGGAACCAGCTGTGGCTCAGTTGGTTGGGCTCTGGTTTACCACATGGGAGGCCCCAGGTTCGGTTCCCGGGGCCTCCTGGAGAAGGCAAGCTGCCGCGGTGAGCTGACTCAGTGGGATGACGCAACAGGGGGAGACAAGCAGACAGAAAACCGCAAAGCAAATGAACACAGCAAGCACAAGCAGCAAGGGGGGATATATAAACAAATAAAAATAAATCTTAAAAACAAAACAAACAAACAAAAAAACCAAATGTAATGTAGTAGAAAGAGCACTGGATTAAATGTGAGAAGGTCTGCATTCTACACCTAAGCCTACCTCAAACTTGACACGTTACACAGGACCAGTCCCTTAACCTCCCTTTGATCAGTTTTCCCATTTGTTTTTTCTTTCTTTGCTCAAAGCTGCCCAGTGACTCCCCATCTCAGAGTGAAAGGCATTATCCTTACAAGTACCTACAGGATCTAGCCAGCCTTCTCCCCACAACTCCCATACCACTCTCTCCCAGCTCACTAGGCTTCAGCCTCATTGACCTCCTTGCACACACCAAGCAAACTTGGCTTCAGAGCCTTTGCTCTTGCAGGTCGGTCCTCTGCCTGGAATGCTTCTCCCCTAGATATCCACTAGGCTCTACCATTCACCTCCTTCAAGAGACTTGCCCTGATCATACTATTTCAAATGGCACCAATTTTTTTTCCTTCCTCAGCTTTTATCACTATCAGATACTGAATTCACTGATGTACTGTTACTCTCTTCTCCTCTTCACTGTTACATCCAAAGAATCTAAGAACAATGCCTGGCATACTGTAAGCGCTCAGTAAGTAGTTGCTGAATGAACAACCAAATCTATAAAATAAGGCCATCAGGTGAAGTATGCCACCTCTTGACTGTGTGCTGCTCTCAGGCCCAAACTGCTGGTATTGTCTGCCCCGAGAAGCCCAAGGTCAGTGTCCTGGCGTGTACTTACTCTGTAGGAGTCAGCAGCGGCGACCTCTGGGTCTCCCTCCTCATGGACCAGGTCGAAGAGCTGGAAGCCTGCGTCCCCAGCGGCTTCTAGGTTCCCTTGCACATCCTGGGTGTCCAGGTCACCCGAAGAGGTGCCCGAGGATCGGCGGCTGGAGACCACTCGGTAGCGGCCCTCCTGCCGGATCTGCCGAGCCGACGTGCGGAGGCTGTGACGGATGCGTTGCTGGATGCCCTGGGACGGGCGCAGGGCGGCCCGCACGAGGGGCTGGACAGGTTCCTCCTGGATGGAAGCAAGGGAGCGGGGCCAGCGTAAGTAGGGGTTCGTAAAGGGTTCGGAGACCCGGTTTCACTCAGGCCGAGCACCAAGAGTCCCTCCCCACGGGCTCCATCTCTCTCAATACCTGGGAGCGCACGGTGGCCACCAGCTGGAAGACATTATTCTCCGCTGCGCTCGCCAGACCCTCAGGCGGCGTTCTTTGGGCCGCCGACTCGACCCCGCCGCCCCGGAGCCGTTTGCAGGCGAGGACAAGAGCCTCGGCAGGCTCTGCATTGCGCTTCCTCTTCACGCGTAGAACAGCTGTCCTGCTTGGCTCCATAGCAGCTGCCGCCGAGCACTGTGGGAGAGCGCGGGGAGCTATGGGAAAGCCTCAAGTTCCGCTCCCGGGCTCCGCCCCCGGCACGCGCCAACCGCGCTAGGAGGCCCCGCCCCCGCACACCGTCTGCGGCAAGATGGCGGTGGCGGCTGTGATGTAGGGAGTGGATCCCGCGGCGGGTGAGGCGCTGAGCGTATTGGATAGGTGGGGTCGCGGTTGGTTTACTGGGAGCAGCCAGCTCCCTGTCCGCACCCACAGGGCGCTGGCGGAGGGACCCGGCGTGGGCGTATTCGGACCCCGGCACGCGTCTCCTCGGGGCCCTCTAGTACTATCCTAAAGTTCGCGTGGGGCGACTCGGAGTGTTCTGATGGGCTGGAGGGCAGGGTCACAATACTGGCGCCTGGCGTCTCCCCTCGGCGACAGATATCCGGGCCGCAAACGAAGGGAGCTCCAGCCTTCGCACCCTTATTCTGGGAATCGCTGATGAAAACGTGTTTCCTAGCCGCGGTATTCTGAATAGTTGGAAACCGGTCGGTTCACCACATACGGTGCACCGACGTAGACATGCTGTTCTTTAAAACCCTCGGGTGGCCCCATGCATTAAAGATCAAAATCCAAACACTTTTTCGAAGCCGACAAAGCCCTGCGTGATTTGCAGAAGCTTACTCCTAATCTCTCATTTCTTCTGCTCAGAGTGCTTCAGCCACTCAGGCTTTTGTCAGTTTTGATATATAATCCTAGGTCTTTACCTGGAAAAGTGGAGTAAGGATTCCTGAAGTAAGTATCACTCTTTCCAAACTCTTGACCTGGCTCATTTTGCAGGTCTTTCAAATGCCGCGTTTCTCAGAGTCCTTGTGTAAACCTTGTTACTTTCTTTCATAGCATCCGTAAACCTTTTTACTTTCTTTCATAGCGTCCTGTATATTTCCTTTCTTGCACTTACAGCCTATAATTGTTTTGTTTATTCTTTCTCCCTCATTAGAGCCTAAATTTAAAGGGCAGGGACCTACTCTGTCTTGTTATGGTGGTTTCCCCATTGCCTGACACAGTGTTTGGCATATAAAAGGTACTAAGTAAATTTTCAGTGAATGAACCAAACATCTAACCTGAAATCTGACTAGCAATGCAGTCAATTTTGGCGTGGTTGTTTCCATTTCCTCCATATAAATGACCATGTAAGTGCACAGGTCTTGGAGAATGAGGAGGTGGGCCAGACAATATCTTCTGAACCTGGAGTTTGGGCTCCTTCTGGGAGTGAACAAGATACAATAATAGATTATAGGATTATTCAAGGAAGGTGTATAGTATTCACCCAGAAGAGGTTCATTCATTCATAAGATTATTAACACAGGGCATGGTTTCCATCCTCAAGTGTTTGTTTAAATTTATACTAAACCAGTGGCTTCTCTATAGGTCTGAAAAGACAGTGTGGTCCTAGTTATATCCTCAGCAACATCAAGAGACAAGAAGAGAATTCCATAGGGATGATTAAAGCTCTTTACTACACTCATAACTATGAAATGAGTTCAGAATCTTTCCATTGATTCCACATGGACCACAGGATAAGGGTTCAGGACTCCACAATATGGACCCCTCTAACATGTTTGACACCTTGTCCAGTTTCACTTCAGCCAAACTGATTTATTCACAGTTTAAACCTTTCAGTCTGGTTAAGTGTCTTCTCCCTCCCCGCACTCTCCAAGTCCTGTACACCTCTTAAGCCTACCCTGAACATTCAGTCGGATGTGGTCTTTTATTTTTCTACTACAGCATTTGTTAGACAAAGTTTTCTACGCATGTTACAGATTATAGTAGTGTCTAGGTATGCTGTAGTTTTTTGTAAATATTACTATATAAGATACACAGAACTGATTATAGAAATGCTTTTCAAACTGCAGTTTGCAACCAATTAGTGAATTATGAAATCAATTTACTGGGTCTGCAATTATAAAAATAAAAATGAAATAGAAAATTTCAGAAG
This sequence comes from Chaetophractus vellerosus, assembly GCA_004027955.1. Lineage (NCBI taxonomy): Eukaryota > Metazoa > Chordata > Mammalia > Cingulata > Chlamyphoridae > Chaetophractus > Chaetophractus vellerosus. The sequence goes on from PVKH010009638.1 coordinate 9,245, forward strand.
GTCTTGCCCATAGGAAGACTAAATATTGTTTTGTGAAACCTTTAAGATATGTGCACGTTGAGTCTCAATGTAAAGTATATTTCTTACTAGAGTTACTAAAAAATTTGAGAGCTACTAGAGGATAGATAGGCTGGAAGTTTTTAAGTGAAATTTTACCAAAGAACAAATTGACTTCTTTGAATTGGACCAGTGACTGCCTGAGTCTTTTCAGAAAATCTTGTTTCCCATCATTTTGTATAAAAATTTAATGTTTACTTAGTCTTTGGTTTTTTGTGACTAGGTAACTTCAAAAGAAAGCCGAATTCTGGGTAATAAAATGCCTTAGGAATGTTTAGGGACCTATGGAGTAGCACTTTTTTCCAAAGTTTCCTGAAGCTGAACTGTTTAACATGCCGTGAAGGGAAATGTGGCCCATCTGCTGTATTCTGAATAAGGCGGGAAGGGCACTGGGAGAACCCGTGCCTAGAAGTGCCCTTGCACTTTGAGCTGTGCTGTTTCTCTACCATCCCAAAACAGACTTTTTGGGGGAAGCAGGCCCCACAAGGTTTATTTGCAGCAAATGTTTTTTTTTAGATGAAGAGTTTTTAAAAATTGCTTTTTAAGTTAAATATTGAATAGATAAAAACTAATTATAAAAAAGGACAATATAAAGAATGATGGGGAGCGGATATGGCTCAAGTTGTTGAGTACCTGCTTCCCACATGGGAGATCCTGGTTTCAGTCCCCAGTGCCGACTAAAAACAAAAACAACAAACAAACTGAAACACCAACTCATGGGAGCCGATGTGGTTCAGTAATTGAGCACTGACTTCCCATGTACAAGGTCTGGGGTTCAATACCCAGCCCCAGTACCTCAAAAAAAAAAAAAAATCATGAATGCCTTTGGTGTTCCCACAACCCAGTCTAAGAAAAAGAAAAAAAAGAACATTACTATTACTTTTTTTTTTTAGGAGGTACTGGAGATTGAACCCAGGGCCTTGTACATGGGAAGCAGGCACTCAACCACTAAGCTACATCCGCTCCCCAATAATACTTTTTAAAAAGGAATTATTTCTTTCTAATTGTGGTAAAATTTACTATTACTTTTGAAATCCCCTGTGTGGCTTTCTTGATCCCATCCCCTTCACTTTTCACCTAGAGGTGACCACTGTGCTCATTCCCTTTCTAGAATTTTTAGTGTGATCCCTGAAGACTATTCTGTTCTGCTCTGCATATTTTTACATTTTATAGCAATGGAATCTTACAGATTCGGTGATTTGCTTCTTTTGCGCAACATTCCTGGGATTATCCATGCTTGTGTGTACCTGTGATTTATTCATTTATGTGAAGATTTTCCTGATTAGTTTGAATTGCTCCATCTTTGTATTTTTCCCTAAACTAAATGCGTAATAAACTGAGGCAATATATTACCACCATCCTTTATCTCTTTTTGTTTTCCTTTCCTACTGACCCTTTCCTCCTCTTTACTTTTCCTTCTCTCCTGTCTTTTCCTAGGTGCTGTATCCAGATGCACCAGTGAGGCTCATTTGACCCTTTTGGAATCACTGAGCACCACTGAAGTTCCCAGACAATTTTACAAATGTGTGTATTGTAGTTTTTGATGTTACATGTTGAATTTAAAACCAAATAACTTACTGCAAAGACTAAACTATCCATCAACCCATTTTTCCCTCAGTGGCTTTAACATTCCTGTCAATTTCTTAGTTTCTTTTTTTTTCTTTTTTTCCTACATTTTTGAATGTTGGGATGTGAATAGATTCCTGACAATCAGACCTGTTCACAGAAGTGAACTGGCAAAGCTGCTTTTCTCTGCTAACCTGAGGAGCTGATTGGTACCATGAAAGTCTTCTGTGGGCGGGCCAATCCAACAACGGGGTCCATGGAGTGGCTGGAGGAGGATGAGCACTACGATTACCACCAGGAGATTGCAAGGTAACGGGCTTGTTCACTTCCTGCTGCAGCTGAATGGGGTGCTTTGTCTCAAACCAGATGCCTTGGAGTCCAGTTGGGGTGAGGAATAGGCTGTCACACAGTGCTTCTGATCAGAGCAGGTGTTTGTTGTGAGCAGGACTGCTCAGCCAGCTTGATTAGTGTGGTAGTTAGGCAAAGTCTTGCCTGCTGGAGAGTCAGGTAGGATCTGCTTAGTGGAGCAAAGAGGATCCAAGGTTAAATAGTGATGGTAAAGCTTATGAAATGTAAACATTTACTTGTGCCACTGAAATGGTGACACCTTCATCAGATGATTATGTTCTCCTGAGTGGAAAAAGTGAAAAATGCATATATTTTTTTTGTTACTGTGAAAGGATGTTTAACAGTATGTGAATTATCATTCTTTAGCAATCATTAAGAGCATACCGCATGCCTGCACTGAGCTAGGGCTGTGAATACCAAGGTGAAGAAGATATAGTTCCCTTCCTCAGGTATAGTTTTGTGAAAGAGACAGACATAAAAAATCATGGACAATGAGAAAAAGGCCTGTGGAAATAGGCAGAAAGGGTCATGGAAACATCAAGAAGGAACTGGGCTGGAGAGTGGTGATGTTTGCATGATTTTCCAAATCTAAAGGGAAGAAAATTGCATTCTAAGCAACAGGAATAGCACATGTAAACTGCCAGATGAATTGGTTTGGGGAGTGGCTCTCAGTTCTTGTGGCTGGAGTATGGTGCAAATGTCGGTCTGTGGTGAGAGGATGCAGAAAGGGTAGGCAGGCGTCCTGTCATGCAGGATGGCAGCACATGCTGCAGAGGGACAGGAGTTTGTGTCCTGGTTCTGCCACTTCTTAACTCTGTGACCTGGGGCTACTTCTCTATGCCTTAGTATAATAATATATATCAATATAGGAATGTACACCTCATTATATGATTGTTTGAGGAGTGAATGAAATAGCTCCTCCTATAGTACCTGATATAGAATAAGGGCTCAGAAATATTACTCTGTTTCTAAAGATTTTAAACAGGAGAGAAAGAAGATTAGATGTCATTTTGGGATGCTCACTGAAAGCAGTATGGAAAGTGGTTTGAGGCAAAGACCATTTGGGTGGGTATTGCAACCCCAAAGCAGGGGCAGTTGAGGAAGACAGAGGAGAAGAGACAGCTTCAAGAGAGTTTAAGTTTGTGATTCATTGGATGCAGTGATGGAGGAGAGGAAATTCAGGAAGCTCCAAGATTTCTGGTTGGAGTGACTAGATAGATGGAGCTGTCATTCTCTAAGAGGGAAAATACAGGCAAAATGGTGGTTTTTGGGGAGGAGAAGGTGATGGAGATTAGGTGTTTGGGTTTGGACACATCTAGGTGAAGATGCCACTGGACAGGTGTGGGTCCAGAGACAGAGAATTTGTAGTCATTAGTGAGAATTGAACCTGGGAGAGGTTGCAGTCTCTCAAGGAGGGTGTGTAGAGGTCTAAAGAATCCTGGAATAGATGAGGAAAGCAGAAAGGAAACAAGGAAGGAATGGCCAAAGAGTGGGAAGGAGGAGGGAATATCAGTAAAGAGGGAGTGTCCAGCAGAATCAGAGGCTGCTGAGAAGTCCTGGATGCTGATGGCCCACATTAGCTATTAGGGGCAGCTGGTGGTGTTAGGGAGGCATTGTCACCTGAGTGATGTGGCGTGCATGGGTAATGATGCAGGAAAGATGGTGAGTGAACATGCCTCTTCTTTAGTAGAAAAAGGTAAAAGGGACCAGATTTTAACTAAACATTGATAGGTGGGTTCAGATGTAAAAGTCTTGGTGTACCTTAACAGAAAAGCACTGCATTCTTTTCGTGCAGTGCTCTTCTGAGTATAGAGTATGAAGCACCTGTGTCAAAAAACTGCCTGGAACACCAGGTAAATGCAGATTCCGAGGCTCCAGCCCAGACTTTCTGAATCTCTTTGGGTGTAGCCTGGGAATCTGCGCTTAAAATAAGCTAACAAATGAATCTGATGTTGACCCAAACCTGGAGGTCCTCTGTTCCAGTGAGCTTGCACCTGGAACTCCTAAAAGCATTTTTGGGCTGGGCCTGCAGAGTCCTGGGGACTCATCCTGACCCTGCCAGATGTTTTTCAAATTTATAAATTACTGTGTTAGGAATTACGGATATACAACTCTCCCTGCCCACTTTAACAACTGGTTTGGTAAACTCATAGTTTTCCCTGATGACAAATGAAAGTGCTGGAGAAGATGCCTCTCATATGTACAGCAGGTATATACTCTCCTTCCCCTAATTCCTCTCCTGTTGTTACATTGTGTTTATCTCAATGTAAAAAATGAATGCAAGATGATACAAAATATAGGCAAATTGAGTCTTTTCGTTCCTGAGGAGAAAGATGTGTAGTATATAACACGATCAGTATGGTATTGGCTGTGGAATTACTGCCAGAACACTTTTAGGTCTGGGTTTCTTTTTTGAAAATGAACATCTATTTTTTTCTGTAGTACCAGAAAATGACAGCTTATAAACCTATTGAAATAGTCTAAACATGGGCTTGGCTGTTAGGACCATATTGATATATGTGAATATTCTCATGTGTTAATGTGTATCAACAGAGGTTACTAACCTGTATTTTTGTTTTTCTAGGTCAGCCTATGCAGATATGCTGCATGACAAAGACAGAGTAAGTGTAGGCGGAAGCCATTATCTTGATGGTGTTTTGAAGTCTTTGATTACAATACTGTTAAAAATTCCCCTGGGAGGGAGGCATGATGTGAGAATGATGCTGAGAGGCCGTATGGTGCAGTGGTCTGGAAATTAGTCAGGTGACTGGTTTTACTTCCAACTCTGCCACTGACCTGAGTATGACCTTGGAGAAAATATGGATCCTCTTTGGACCTTGTTTATGCAGATTTAAAGTGAGTGGGGTATAGTAGCTGATCTCCAAGATCTCCTCCAGATAAATATTCTCTAATTACATCATGTTTTACCTTGTACAGTCAGTTTGTAATTTTAAAATCAAATCTCTAGAGGTCACTGCAGACTATTTTTTTGTAAAGCACATTTGGCCTTCATTGTAGAAATACATTTCAGCTTTTCTCTTTCACATTTCTGTTTCATCTTAGTTTTCTTTCTCTAGTTAAGGAACAGTGTAGTTCTGGTCTTATGATGATTAGGAACCCATAGTTTCCTGGTACACCAGAGTGCTTAACTAGTCTGCCCCATCCAGATGGTTCAGAGGCTGGGAAGCTTAAAAGAAGGATGCAGGGTCATGTTTAAAAACTGAGGAATAGTACATGCAATAGGGAAAGAAGAGTTTCTTCAACAAATGGTGTTGAGAAAACTGGATCTACCTCATACCATATACAAAAATTAACTGAAAATGGGTCAAGGACCTAAATATAAGTGCTATAACTATCATACTCTTAGGAGATAATGTAGGGACAAGTCTTCATGACCTGGGATTCGGCAGTGTATCCTTAGACTTTACACCAAAAGCATGAGCATCAAAAGAAAAAAATAGATAAATTGGACTTCACCAAAATTTAAAACTTTGGTACATCAAAGGATATTATCAAGTAGTGAAAAGGCAACCAACAAAATGGGAGAAAATAGTTGCACATCATATATCGGATAAGGGCTTAACATCCAGAATATATAAAGAACTTTTACAGTGCAACAATAAAAAGACAACCCAATTAAAAAATGGGCAGAAGGGCATTTTTTCCAAAGAAGATATAGGAGTGGCCTATAAGCTCTTGAAAAGTTGTTCAATATCATTAGCCATTAGAGAAATGCAAATTCAAACCACAGTGAGATACCACCTCACACCCACAAGGATGGCTATTAAAAAAGTGGAAATTAACAAGTGCTGGAAAGATGCAGAGATATTGGAACTCTCTTGCATCATTGGTGTGAATGTAAAATGGTGCAGCCACTGTGGAAAGCAATAAGGTGGTTCCTCAAAAAGTTAAGTATAGAATTACCCTATGACCTGGTAATTCTGCTTCTAGGTATATATCCTTTATTAGTTTCCTAGTTGCTGAAACAAATACCATACAACAGGCTGGCTTAAAACAGAAATTTATTGGCTCATGGTTTTAGAGGTGTGGGTATCTTCTGGCTGGCCGGCAATCTTTGGGGCTTCTTGGCTTTTCCATCACATGGCAGCGTCTTCTTTCTCTTCCAGAAGGGATTGAATTTTGAGACTTTGAAAGCATGCTCAGTGAAATAATCAGGATACATAAGGACAAATATTGTATGATGTCATGTATAAGAGATGTCTAGAAATAGCAAATTCAGAGAGAAGTGAATTAAAGATTACCAGGGGGTGGAGGAATATGGATGGAGGAGTGTGTTTGGTGGATATGGAGTATTCATAAATAATAGTAAAGAAAAAAACAAAACAAAACAACAGCAACAACAAAATAAAAGTAGTGAAAGACAGAAGAGAGCCCATAGCATGTGGAGGATTGATCTTGTGACTGTGTTAATAGTGTTTCCTTCACCTGGCCTTGGTTAACTCTGTTCAGGCTACCCACTTGGTGGAAACAACCCGACAGAGGACCTTATCAAGCATCATCATTGTGTTGGCTATACCAAAGGGGCTGGGTGCCTCCCTAATTTTCATGAACTGTCTGAGTGCCTTTGCTGAGCTATCAGGAATTATAAAATGGGAACAAGCATTGTACTTGGCTTTTGACTTAATCCTCTCTTGCTTGATCATCTTGGCTTGATTCGGGCCTGTGAGGCCCTTTGATTTTAGTGTCTTCTGCAGAGAGTCCTTTTTGCCCAGCCTTCAGGGGATTTGGACAAATGGCATTATAATCCGTCTAGTCAGCCAAGCCAGAAGTATGACTGTTTAATTCCTCAACTTAGCCTGTGATCAGTCATCAAAATCTATAGATCTTCCAACCCCCTGCTTTAGGCACCCCTCATTTACTGGTCTTGAGTCCTCTTTTTCTTCCTCTACATAGCTGACCGAGGGTTCTTTCTATCACTTTTCATTGTAGGCTTTTAAATTGTTCTTTATGCTCACCCAGTGTCGTCTTCATATCCTTTATTTCTTCAGTCATATTTTCTTTAAATTCTTTGAAGTGATTTAGGAGAGTTGGGTGATTATCACTGATTAATTGTCTTAAATCTTGTATCTCTTCAGGATATTTGGTTTGTTCTTTTGGCTGGGCCATCTCTTCCTGTTTCCTAGTATAGGTTGTAATTTATTGCTGATATCAAGGCATTGGAATGTGTTGGTGAATTTTCTCTGAAGGCCAATTTCTCTCTCTTGTCTATTGTTTTTTTTTTTCTCTTTCACAGCTCTTCTTTGATGTTTGGTTCAACTTATTCTAAGTCTTTAAAATTGTCTGGGGAAGCGCATGTGGCCCAAATGGTTGAGCGTCTGTCTCCCATGTGGAGGGGCCTGGGTTTAATCCCTGGGGCCTCCCAGTGGAGGTGGAGAGAAGTATGGAAGACACGCGGCCCTCCAGGCCCTGGGAGCGGGTGAGGCCCCCTGGCCCTGCTGAGGCACACAGCAAGGTGGTGACATAACAGGAGAGTGACATGGGAGAGCCAAGACAAGACGTGCCGAAAAACTAGGAACCAGGAGCCTTTCCCGGCCACCACGAGGGCTTGGTAACTCATGTTTGTTGTTTTGGCCTCTTTGTCTCTCTGTCCCTCACCCTCCTGGGAGTTGTGTCAGCACTGTCCTGGTCTGCTGACCCCCAAAGCATGTCCTTTGGGCAGCTTTTGGCTCTTTCTCCATTGTTTTTGTGAGAGCATTGAGCTCTATTAGTCCTACACCATCTTCCCACAATTCCCTTCGAGGGTTTTTTCTGAAATGCCAATCTGACCATGTTACTCCTCTGCTTAAAACACTGCAGTGGCATCTCACTGATTTCAAGGTAAAATCCAAACACATTGACAGGACATTCATGACTCTTCATGACTTAACCCTTAAACCTCTTGAACCTCTGCTCTCCTCTCCCAGATTCTACATATGGGTCAGAACTTGCTGGTTAATGACAGAGCCAAGATAAACATATTCCTCTTTATATTTGCACAGTGCCTTACATTTTATTCTTGTTTTAGAATACTTCCATTATCCCATGAGATTCTCTTGTGCTTGTTTGCAGTCAGTCCCCAGGTAACCACTGATCTGCTTTCTTTTTTTTTTTTTTTAAAGATTTATTTTTATTTATTTATTACATATCCCCCCCCTTTCTGCTCGTTCCTGCTGCGTTCATTTTTGCACGTGTCTGCCCGTGTCCCCCCGCCGCGGCGACCCACCGAGTCAGCTCACCACGCAGAGGCCTGCCTGCTTGCGGTGGCTTGCTCTGCCCACGGCGGCCTGCCCTCTCAAGGCAGTCTGCCCGCTCGAGGAGGCCCCAGGAACCGAACCCGGGCCCTCCCATGCGGCAAACCAGAGCCCCACCAATTGGGCTACAGCCGGCCCCCCTGATCTGCTTTCTATCTCTGCAGTTTAGCCTTTTCTATAAGTTCGTATAAATGAAGGCATATAATATGTATTTTCACATGTTTGTTTTCTTCACGTCCTCTTCATAATATTTTTGAGGGTCATCCATGTTGAGTATATATCTGTATACATTTCCATTGTATGGATAATACCACATTTTGTTTATCCATTCACTAGTTGATGGGTAGTTGGATTGTTTCCCGTTCGGGGCTATTTTGTGTAGTCCTGTTGTAAACATTCATGGTCTTTGTGTGGACAGAAGCATTCATTTCTCTTGGATAAATACCTAACAGTAGAATTGCTGAGTCATATGGTAAGTGTATATTTAACTTTTTAGGAAACTACCAAAGTGTTTTCCAAATTGAATGGACCATTATCCATTCATACCAGCAATGTATGAGGGTTCCAGTTTCTCCATATCCTTGGCAGCATTTGATATTGTCACTTTTTTTTTCATCTTTATAAATTGATTTATATTTACATCTTATATAAATGGAATCATACAATATGTTACACAATATATTTAGTTCATAGTAACACAGTCATACATTATTTGTCCTTTTGTGTTGTCACTCTGATTTTAGTGAGTTTGTAGTGGTATCTTGTAATTTTTTATATATAAAACATAAAATTTGCCATTTAGCCATTTTTAAGTGTATAATTTGGTGGCATTAATTACATCTACACATTGTAGGTCCTTTTAAAATTAATTTTATCTAAAAATTTCCATAACTTACTAACTTCTATGCTCAACAAGCAACAGCTCCCCCATCTATTGGGAGAGTCAAATTGCCATATACACACAGATAACCATAAGTTGGAATTTGCACAGCTGCTTGGACATCACAGTGGTTTGTTCCTTGTCATTCAGGTTGTGACAGGCTTGCTTTATGAAGCAGAGGAAGTGTGGATATCTGTGTTTGATGATCTTGGTGTCTAAGTGGTTACCATACCAATGTTATTTATTCACATGGCTTTGGGTTACTGCCTGGTGTCCTTTTAGTTCAGCTTGAAGGACTCGCTTTAGTATTTCTTGGAGGGCAGGTCTTCTGGTAATGTACTCTCTCAGCTTTTGTT
>PVKH010009639.1:0-18700 GCA_004027955.1 Chaetophractus vellerosus
GCATTTTTAACCCCTCTATCTAGTTTCTTCTGTGAAATACTATAATACCTACCCCACTTTGTTGTGGGCCTTTAGATGTGATAACACATACCAAACATATGACATAATATAAGTTTTAGGACTGGGAAAGTTACAGGGGAACAAGGTAGAAACTAGAACTAGGGAATGAGGTAGAGTCTTAGTTTTAAAACAGGGATTAAAGCTGATTGCTAGAACTTAATGCAGAATTATTGAAAATAATTAAATCCCATCCAGTGAAGGACAAGATTGGTCTTGGAACTGGGATTGAGCTTATATTTGTGAGTTAAATGGGCTTAGGTGTAAAGATTAAAAGGTCTGGAGGTACAATTTTTAATCATAATTTTTAATAGATCATTTAGCAATTACATCTCATAGTATCTGAGACTTTCCACAATACTGAAATAGGCAGGTTCAGAAAAGTTAAAAATTATGTGCTGTATTAGTCAGCCAAAGAGGTGCTGATGCAGAGTACCAGAAATCTGTTGGCTTTTATAAAGGGTATTTATTTGGGATAAAAGCTCACAGTTACAAGGCCCTGAAGAATCCAACTCAAGGTTGATTTCTCACCAAAGTCAATTACCACGTGTTGAAGCAAGATGGTTGCCGGTCTCCTTGAGGGTTCAACCTTCCTCTCTCTCACCTCCAGGCTGGCATAGGGCTTGTTTCTGGGCTTTCTCAGTGCTGCATACTCTCAGGCGAATGGCTCATCTCTCTTCCGGGGGCCACAAGATCAAAGTTCTCTGCTCTGCCATGTTTGTGGAGCTCTCTCTCTCTTCCTCTTGGCTTCTGTGTGTCTTCTTGAGTGAGTGTCCATTTATATCAGCCCACCAAGGGGATGGGGACTCAACCCTGAGTCATGCCTTACTGATGTTGTCAAATCAAAAGCCCTAAATTTATTTAATCAAGTAAACTTAAAACTTGAATTTAATACAATCAAAGGGTATCACACCCAGAGGAACAGACCAGTTTACGAACATAATCCTCTTTTTTAGGGTTCATAAATAATCTCAAACTGCCACATGTGCAGATTTACCCAGGTTGTATGTGCTAGAGTTACAATTCAAACCTAAATTCAAGTATTCCAGATTCAGGGTGCTTTTTAGTATGTTTGTTCAAAGTTGGGTCCTACAGCCAGACTGAGTTCAAATCCTGACTCTGCCACTTAATAGTTGTATATTCTTGAATAACGTTCTTAACCTCTCTTTATCTCAGTTTTCTCATCTGTAAAATAGCAGGAAAATTAATAATCAATACCTTAAAAGATTGTTATGTGGATTAAATGATATGAAGTGATTTGAATGTTGCCTGGCCCTCAATAAATTTTAGCTATTATTATTATTGTTGTGTATGTTTTGTAGGTTGTCTCCATAGCAGGATTACAATGGTAAAAGCATTTACCATTGGTACAGAGATTTGCATTTTAAAAGACAACACAGGGCAGCCACGTGTGCAGAGGAAGCAATGAGGCAAATTTTGTCCATCTTCAGATGAGTCCCAGGAAATTGAAATTGAGTAAGGCATCCTTCAGCCTACTGTGGTGTGTTCTCCATAAACTGAGAATTAATCCTTACAGCTTTAACCTGTTTCAAGCCCTGATGGAGACAGTTTAGCAAAATAATATGTTTTGCTGCAGTTTTCAGTTTATAGGGAACTGGAGATTACTGCCGGTGATGAGGTTGCATTTTATTTTAGTGGAAAAATGAATCTCCATAACATCCACATATGAGGGACTGAAAACCTACATTTCACATTGAACTTATAAAGGATTCATTAAAAGTAAATATCTTTTGTAACACGTGAAGCACACTGATCTTCATCAGTTCCTTTTTGCAAAAGATACCACTAAAGGTATCTTTTTTTGTACATGCTAATGGAATGGGTTTTTCTATGGCTACAGAAAGTCTCCAACAACCCTATTTTCCATCAGAATGAGCTCTGCCTCACTTGCATTGTGTAGTCCACAGGTTCCTAATGAACACATATCTGTTTTGGGTTGGACACAATGTTTAAAAGATTGACCTCTCTGGAACAGTGGCCTCCAGATTTCCTGGATACCCCACTGTGTGTCAAGAATCTTTAGGTTTGTACCACTTCTTCCTTGCAGCCTAGAGGAAATGCCATTTCAACATGAACAATGGTATTTTACAAAGGATCTGAATGAAATGGGCTACAGGACTGATGTGTTGTTACCTTATGACAGGAAAGGTGCTCTTTAAACATGTAAGATTATAGAAATACCTGTGATGGTTCCTTTCCAGATTGTTTTTTGGCTACAACCAAGTTACTGAGTAATACACATTTGAAAGTGTTTGAAATAAAATTTATTGAAGTTAATCTTACATACAATAAAATGTACAGATACTAAGTTTGATGACAAACATAACCACCACCTCAATAAAGATATGAAACACTTCTGTTGGCCCAAAAAGTTCCCTTATGTCCTTTTCCAGTCAGTACTTCCCTTCTAGTAAGCACTGATCTGTTTTGTTTTGTTTTTAATCACCCTAGGTTAGTATTGCCTGTGCTAGAACTTCATGTAAATGGAATCATTTGGCATATTATGCCTGACTTCTTTCACTCATTGTATTTTTTAGTTTCATAAAAATGTGGCATGTATCAATAGTTGGTTCTTTTTTTTTTTTTTTAGGAGGTAGCAGGAATTGAACCTGGGACCTTGTACATGGGAAGCAGGCACTCAAACCACTGAGCTACACCCGTTCCCCAGTTGCTTCATTCTTATGTCATTGTTCAATTTTCTTGAATAACTATATAGTATTTTCAATTTTTAAATTTTATATAAATTCTATAATACTGTACAGCTTCTTTTTGAGATTTATCCATTTTGATACATGTATATCTAATTCATTCATTTTAATTGCTATATTTAATATTACATTGTAAGAATATGACACAATTTTTTTATCCACTTATTGATGGGCCTTTAAGTTGTTTTCTATTGTTCCCCATTTTAAACAATAGGCATCTTTCCACATGTCTCCCTGGGCACATGAGCGAAAGTTTCTCTAGGCTGGGTATGTACATAAAAGTGGAATTGCTGATTTGTAGAATCTGTATATCTTCAACTTTAGTATATATTGCCATATTGCTCTTCAAAGTTGTTAACATTTTAGCTCATTTACGATAGGGCTTAAGAGCTCTCTGTATCTCCAAAACCTCAACAACACTTGGTATTGCCTGAATTCTAAATTTTGCCAACTAATGGTTATGCATGGTATCTCATTGTTAATATTTTAATTTGCATTTTCCTGACTACTCTTCTCACACATCACAGAACTTTTTAGGATTCCTCTTTGTTGAACTACTTGCTCATCTGTTTTGCATACTTTTCCATGGGGTTAGATATTCTATATTTTCTTGAGAAGGTTTCAAAGTTTTGCTTTTTTTTACATTTAAGACTTTACTCTGGAATTCATTTCTGAGTGAGATGGGAGGTAGAAATCTTTTTCCCCCCATTTGGATTGCCAATTGTCCCAGTACTATTGATTCAGCAGTCCATTCTTTCCCTTTGCCACTTGCCAATTTACTTTACGTATGTGTGCATATGTTTCTTGGCTTCCTATTCTGTATGTGCTGTTCATTTGCCTATTTCTGCACCCGTACCCCATTGCTTTTAATACTAGTTTCTAATAAGTCTGGGTATCTGATAAAGATAGCTCCCCTTCTTCAGAATTATCTTGACTGTTCTTAGTACTTTGCTCTTCTTGAATTTTAGGACCAGCTTGACCATTCAACAAGAAACAAATAACAGTCAAAAAACTGTCCTGAGATTCTGTTTTAAATTGCATTGAATTTATAAATTTGGAGAGAGTTGACGTCTTAATGTTTTTTGTTTTGTTTTTTTTTTTTAGTTTTTAATTTTTTAGGAGGTACCGGGGATTGAACCTGGGACCTCCTACATGTGAAGCACATGCTCAACCACTGATCTGCACCCGCTCCAACTTCTTAATGGCTTTGAGTCTTACTGTCTGTACACATCCTATATTTATTTATTTAGGTCTTTTATGTCCTTCGATAAAGTTTTATACTTTTCTCTCAAAAGTTCTTTTTTAAAAACAAAACCGCTTTGAGGTATAATTTACATACCATAAAATTCACCCATCTCTAAAGTTCTTGCATAGCTGTTAGATTTATTACAAAGCACCTTGTAGTTTTTATTACTAGGTGCCTTGTAGTTATTGTGAATAGCATCTTTACTTTCTAAAATTTTTGTCACTGGTGCATAGAAAACTTTTTATTCATTGTTTCCCTGTTTTGGGCTGGCAGGGAAAAAAATTAAGAAATCTGGAAAAGATTGGGGACTTCTTAGTTTCTATCATGAACCAGAGTAGGAAAGAAACCTTCTTTGCAATATATGATAACAATGAAAAGAGCTGGAAGCCCAGTCTTAGGACCTTGAGGAAGATAAAAGGGGGGTGATAAGGAACCCTCCAAGTCTTAGACATGTTCCTGAGTGTCCCTAATTTCTCCCTTCCCTCCCAGTTTATATGTGGCATCACTCTTCTTTGATACATTTGTTCATTTATTCATGTATTACTTAATTAAAATATAGAGTTCTTCCTATATACCAGGCATTGTGCTAGGCATTTGGGATTAAAATTTTTAATTTGTAAAATTAAATTTTACCAAAGAATGCTGTGAGAAAAACTCACAAGTCTAGTTGGATAGCCTCTCAAATGGGCTGTCAAAAAATATAACACTTAACAAAGCTCTTTGACATATGTTTTTGTATTTAGTCCTCACAACAGACTTTGATCTCATTTTTTACAGATAGTGAAGGTTATATAATTTGCTGGCCAATTAGGATAGTATTGTTTTGTATGGTTTTGTTTTGTTTTGTTTTTGCGGTACCGGCAGCTGGGGATTGAACCCGGGGCCTCATTTGTGGGAAGCCAGTGCTCAACCCTTGAGCCACACTGTCTTCCCTGAGTTGGTTTTACCATTTGTTTTGTTTTTGTTTTTGTTGTTGTTGTTGTTGTTACATATCCCCCCCCCCTTTCTGCTTGGTCCTGCTGTGTTCATCTCTGCGTTCCTCTGTGTCTGCTTTGTCTCCCCCCTGTTGTGGCGACGCGCCGAGTCAGCTCACCGCGCAGACGGCTTGCCCCGCTCGCGGGTGGCTCTGCTCTGTTCGCGGGCGACTTGCCCTGCCTGTGGCAGCTTTGCCCTGCCCATGGCGGCCTTTGCCCTGCCTATGGCGGCTTTTTGCCCTGCCCACGGCAGCTCTGCCCCGCCCATGGCGGCTTGCCCTCTCAAGGTGGTCTGCCCGCTCAGAGAGGCCCCAGGAACCGAACCCGGGGCCTCCTATGTGGTGAACCGGCACTCTATCCACTGGGCTACAGCCGGCCCACTACCATTTGTTTTACTTGTTTTGTTTTTGTTTTTTTCAGAAGGCACTAGGAACTGAACCCAGAAACTCCCATGTGGGAGGCGGGTGCTCAAGTGTTTGAGCCACATCCACTCCCCTATAGTATGTTTTTGACAAGGTTTGACTGTAAAATGATAATTTTTTTTACTGCTTATAAATTGTCTCTGATTTTTATTCCTTTTGTATAGTTTACATATTTTTAAAATAAGTCTCTTCTTTGAACATTGTATAAGAAGGCATTGCAGAAAGGGATATCTGTCTCTGTGAGAAAAACACTAAGACAGTGACATAACTGAAAGTGTGTATTTAAAAGTCATTCTTTCCTAATACTTCAAGGCAGCCATTTTAGTTTAACCAGCAGTTATGCATTTTTAATGATAAACGAAAACTTCTGATAGGCAGGGTATGAGAAAATTATATGGGACTGAAATTGAAAACATAAGGGAAATGTTTTATTAAGATTCTAGTCATTTGGTCTTACACGCATTCAACCCATACTGGAATGTATTAGGAGATTATAGCATTTAGGCAGGTTAATAGTCTGGAGCTTTTTTCTGTTTGTAGTCTAGGATATGGTGTATGAGCCTCATGAAAGTAGGAAAGCATTTTTTCTTCACTAAAAAATTACAGGGAGGAAATATTACCCAAACCAAACAGATTTAGTAAATAAAGCTGATTTATTGACATTTCTCTGTTGTATATATAAAAGGTCATTTAATTTTTTGCATTTTATTTTAGTCACTGTATATATGCCTTGTTTCCTGGGTCCACGGAAAGCATGAGTCTGTTGGGACCTGGGACAAGAAGAAAACAAGACATCTTCAGAAGGAAAACCAGACACTAACAAAAAGTATCCCAAACTCTGAAGGAGATAGAACACAAACATGACCGACAGTGGACTTAGGGATCCTCAAGAGGGTAAGACTAGTTTGTACAGCACTGAAGTTTGTGCTGTAGGAAACTAGGGCTGTGCTAACAGAGAAAATCTCTGATGATTAACATCTGAAGTTTTGAAGTAAAAAAAGACTCTAATTCAATTAATATACTTTTAATTTGTTATGATTATACTTATTCTTACATAATTACTGCCTTTTATCACAATACTAGATCCTAATCTTAGTATGTGGAAGATAAATGTGTTAGAGACTCCAATCGTAGGAATCTATAGTTTTGGGAAAATGTAATGAATCTTAAAAAATGATGGTAGTGTCTTCAGAATTACAGTTATAAAATCAAGAAAAGCATAATGAGCTATATTTAGAGGGGCTCTTTCAACTCTAGGAAAGGATAAAGTTTAAATTCTTTTTTTTTTAAAGATTTATTTATTTTATTACATATCTCCCCTTCCCCCCGCTGCGGTGAGGCACCGAGAGTGGTTACTGCGCAGGCGCGGCTTTCCCCGCTTGTGGGCGGTCTCTGCGTCGGTTCACGGCCGGCGCTTGCTTCAGTTCGCAGGTGGCTGGCTGTGCTCCATCCACGGGCGACCTGCCCTGCCCGTGGCGGCTCTTGCCCTGTCCATGGCAGCTTCTTGCCCTGCCCACGGCGGCTCCGGCCCGCCCGTGGCGGCTTGCCATTCTCAAGGGGGTCTGCCCGCTAGGAGAGGTCCCCGGGAATCGAACCCAGGGCCTCCCATGTGGTATGCCGGCGCCCTATCCACTGGGCTATCGAGCCGGCCCCAAAGTTTAAATTCTTTATGCTGCTTAATATGTATATAGAAGACATGAAATAGATTTTTCAGGAGAGAAAGAGTATATCTATTATAAATCTTTTATTATGGAAAATTTTGAATATTCAAAAATATAACAGTATAATGAATCCCTATGTACTCCAACATCTAACTTCAACTATTGTCAACATAGAGCTGATCTTGTTGACTGCCCTTTATTATTTTAATGTAAATCTCAGACATATTTTATCTGTAAATAGTTTATATCTTTTAAGATAATTCTTTTTTAACATAACCAAAATATCATTATCACACCTAAAAAATATTTATTTCGTAATATCATCATATCCAATCATTCAGATTTCCCCAGTTGTCTCACTTATATTTTTTACAGTTGCGTTTATTTAAAGCAGAATGCAAACAGGTCCACACACTGCGTTTAGTTAATATATCTCTTAGATTGCTCTTTTTTTTTTTTACTTTATTATAAACAGTTCCAAGCACTTATAAAAGCAGAGAGGATTGTGAACTGAATCCCCATGTACCTATCAACTAGCTCCAATTACTTTCAACATATGGCTAATATTGCTTCATCTATACCCTTTCACTTTTCTCTTCCCCCATATCATTAAATTGAAGCAAATTCTAGACATCATGTAATTTTAGCCATAAATACCTGAATATGTTTCTCTAGAAGATAAGGATTCTTTTTTAAAAACAATCAGATTACTTTTACAGCACTTAAAATTATGAAAAATAATTCCTTGGACACATCAAATAACATGTTTGGATTTTCCTGATTGACTCATAAATGTTTTTTAACAACTGATTTGTGTTCAAAACTGGATCTAAACAAGGTCCAATCAAGGCATTTGTTTGATACGTCTCTTAAGTCTCTTTTAATCTACAGATTCCCCCTTTTTTTTTTTCTTTTTTTGCCATTTATTTTTACTTCTTGCCATTATTTAAGAAAGAAAGCCTTTGTCCCTTGGAATATCCCACACTGGGTTTTGCTGATTACATTCCTGAGGCATAGTTTAATATATTCCTCTATCCCTGTATCTCTTTGAAACTGGTAGTTAGATCTAGAAGCTTGATCACATTCAGATTCAATTTTTTGGCAAGAATACTTCATTGGTGGTATAGTGCATTTCCCTATTGCATTGTATCATGAGGTTAATAATGTCTGGTTTTCCCTCTTTTTGTGATAAGATTGATCCATGGGTTCATATGTCAGCCTGGTTCATCCATTATAAAATTCCCATTAACCTTTTTGCCTAATGGTTCTAATTGCCATTAATGATCATTGCCTAGATCTGTTATTAGGGAAGAGGATGTATTTGGTATAACCAAAATTGGTTCTGTCATCCAAAATTGTTTTGCATTAGTGTTATTTGTTAGATGTGCTAACATGATACATTTTTTTGTTAATTTTAATGACCTTTAGTGGGAGTCAAGAGAAATAACATTTAGGTAGAGTGCCTTGTAAGCCATAAAAATCTATATAATTATTACTTATTAATTAAGGGCCTTGTAAAAATACAAAAATATAGGGAATTTTTTTTTCAATAAAAATTATAAATTTTTATCTCAATAGACTTTCAAAAGGATTTGGAAAATGACCAATCAATAAATTCTCAGGCACAGGAGACCACAGTCACAGCAAGTGCCACTGAAGAAGCTCAGACCCCAAACCCTGCCTCTGATCTTAACAAAGACCACCAAGAGGTAGAGGCAGTAGGCCCAGGAAGTGCAGATACATGTGATAAATCAGAAAGTCCAGATGAAACAATTGATGGGAAATATCCAAAGGATAAAACAGAGCATGAGAACATCAGGAGTTTTCCGGATGGAGAACAAGGGCATCTCCTTCCAGAAAGTATGGGTGAAGAACCCCTGGATCCAGATCCTAACTGTTCTTCAAGTGACAAGGTAGAAGTATCAGTTGCATACTTAGGGAGCAGCTCTGCAGACATCCCTGAGGAAGCGAGTGACAGAACTGGAGCTTCACAGGAGCCACCTGTTTCAGACTCCCAGGATGTCCAGGGTCCTGGTCATTCCAGTGTGGGGCTGGAGAGCCAGGACACACTGAGGAGGCGACTGCTGGTACCAGGTGAGAGAACCCACTGAATTACTGTCCTGTGTGTATTGTTTTGTTACTGAGAACATAGCATAGTCAAGGCCCTTCTCTTCGGTGAACTTTTGCCTTTCTTTCACAGGATTAAAGTGGAATAGAACTTTTAAAAATAATTTCTGTAGAGAAGCACAAGCTTTGACCTTATGTGGCTCTGCAAGGTTCCTTCTAATTTGTAAGAGTTTTTCTTTGCACATGCCATAATATGGACCTGAAAGCAGTCTCTGTGGGTGCATACTGGTAGTTTTAAACCCAACCCTAGAGACCTGTTGTAGATGTTTTGCCATCTATTCACCTCCATCTACCTTCTGTAAGGAATTGTATTTCTGGGCTTATGGTTCCCTAACCACTGCAACTGGTGTCAGCCCCCACCTCCTTCCAAGCAGGGTAAGAAGAGGGAAGGAGGGGCTGGGAACTCATAAACCTTGTAAGGATGAGTACAGAGGAAACCTTAGACAAAAGTGCTGTAGGGAGTGCCTCTCTAATTCCTGTCATAAGCATTACCCTTGCTCCTTTTTGTCCCCTGTGCTCCCTAGTTTAGTGCCCTCTAGTTGTCTTTAGGGCTTTCCAGAACTCAGTTTTTTCTGCCACACTGCCTATCCCCCAAATTATCCCCCCTTCTCTTTCCCATCCACTTCTCCCAACCCTAAATTTCTTTAACGTGAATTGTGATAAAATAAAAGTTGATTGAAATATGTTAAAAGCAAGGTTGAGGCTTTATTTAGTTAATTTTTATGATATTTGTACCTTCGATATACAAACAATGTGATTGCATTAGTTAAAGTGCTGAACTGAAAATGTATCTGTTTTGTAATCTGACCTTCTTGCCTCCCTGTCTGACGTCAACTTCCCACAGGTTGCTTTTGGTCCACAGGAAGGTAGACTTTTCTTTAGCTGCTTGGCTAATCAGAGGAAGGCCTCCTCAGACACGTTTGTTTCCTAAATGATCTCTAGCTGATTTCTGGAGGCACCTATTCTTTTTTTCTCCTTGCAGGGCTGAATGCTTTTATTCTGAAGCCTCAAACCATACCTACGTCCTCAAAAAGTGGAACTGAACATTTCTTTTTCCTATTGTGACAAAACACTGTTTATTGTACTTTGTAACTAATGCTGTTTTTTGTTTTGTTTTGTTTTGATTTTACTATCTAGGAAGTTATTAGACTAACTGTTCTACATTCAGAAGACTCTTTACAACTCAAGGAGTGAACCATTAGGAGCTGAGTCAAGGAAATAGCTTGGCATTTTTCTCTTTAAGTCCCCACCTGGAGAGCCTGAAAACCTCTCCATTCCAGCTGCTGCCTCTATCTGAAAAGAGGCCATTATATTGGACTGGAGACCACACACTCTCCTTACCCATACCTCCCTTCTGAGACCAGGCCAAAGGACCCTAGAAACTTAGTTTAGATCTTTAAACTTAAGACGAATTACTGTCATTTAAGAGAGTTCTGATAACTTTTCATTCCTGATTTCTTTGCAGCTCGATTATGATTATACACACAATTGAATAGTCATTATTTATTGAACACTTGCTGCATGCCAGGCCCTAGATTCTAGCAATATAGGTGTGACTAACACATAGACTTTTTTTTTTTAAGATTTTTTATTTTATTTTTTAAAATTTATTTCATTTATTACATTTACATGCTAGTAATATGTGTCACATTAACTTTATTGAAATTTTTTTAAAATTTCACTATAAATCCTGTTCATAAATGCTCAGGCCTCAGCGTTTGCTGCTCATGTAGCAGAGATGCTCACTTTTAACTTACAAAAAACAAAGGGAATATTTTATTGTTTTTGCTGTTTGAGTTAATTGTTGCCAGTTAAAATCTCAATCCTTTTGTTTACCACATTATGTCTTTCTTACTGCTGGAAGTAGTCTTTTCAGACTGTGAAATGCTTTGTAATATCTGGAGGGTGTGATTCATAAAATACCTTTTCATTAGTACCTTTAAAGAAAGTCAGCCTTGTTGGGTTTACCTTTCCAAGGAAACTTTTATTAAGTTCATAGATAGTTGCTGTGTGCCTTTAAAATGTGTTAAAATCCAGTCTTTATCCTCAAAATGTATACTTGGTTAAGAAGGCAAAATTGATGTTTTAACAGTTATATCATTTTCAATTTACATGTAGCTAATTCACACATTTTGTGAAATAAAGCAGTGAAGAAATAAATATTTTATTTTTTTAATATTTTTAAAGATTTATTTATTTATTTATTTATTTATTTATTTATTTATTTATTTATCCCCCCCCTTGCTGCTTGTTCTTGCTGTGTTCTTTGCTTTTGCGTTCTTCTGTGTCTGCTTGTCCCCCTGCTGCCGCATCCCACCGAGTCAGATCATCGCGCGGTGGCTTGCCTGCTCGCGGCGGCTTGCCTTCTTGAGGAGGCCCCGGGAACCGAACCTGGGTCCTCCCGTGTGGTAAACCAGGGCTCTACCAATTGAGCCACAGCTCATTCCCCAAAATAAATATCTTTTAAAAATGATTTGGGAACCGGCTGTAGCTCAATTGGTAGGGCTTCGGTTTACCACATGGGAGGCCCCGGTTTCGGTTCCTGGGGCCTCCTCGAGCAGGCAGACTGTCTCGAGAAGGCAAGCCACCGCGGGCAAGAGCAAGCCCCCGCGAGAAAGGGCAAGCCGCCGCGAGCAGGCAGGCCGCCCGCCACGCGGTAAGCTGACTCGGTGGGTCACCGCAGCGGGGGGAGACAAGCAGACACAGAAGAATGCAAAAATGAACACAGCAAGAACAAGCAGAAAGGGGGGGAATATAATAAATAAAAAATAAATCTTTAAAAAAAATTATTTGTTTTCAATAAAAGTCTTAAATTGCTGCCTCTGTGCTCTGTCATTTGTGTACTTGGAGGTCTTGAGGAGCCACAAGAGACCTGACCTCTGGAATTAGAGCATTGTTACCTTATGATGTTGCATCTTGTATACAACTAACATCTTAAATTCCTTCTTAATTTTGTACATTTTGTTGAATCACATTTTAGATAGGTTTACATGCACTATTAGAATACTTGTTCCTTTTTCCTTGCTATAAGGGCCAGTGGGGACTTGTGAATGTTGCAAAAGTAGCCTTAAGTCAGTCTCTCAGCACTTCATTTTATTCCTCTATGTAGAATAAAAGCAATAGTGACTCTCAAGGAAAATGCAGGGGAAAAGTTTGCTTTGGAAAAAAAAGAATTTTACAAAATATAGAAAAATCCTTACAGTCAAATAATTCTTTGGTTTGGTGAGAGGTCGAAAGGTATACACACTCTCCTTAGGGCTCTGTTTAAAATAATACTGTTCTTTTTTTTCCCCCAGAAGCTGGAAGTCATCAACAAGAAACACAAAAATTGGAAGAAAACAAAGAGAGTGTACAGGACATAAGAAAGCTTAATAAAAAGGATTTTCAGAGCTATGGTGAGAACAAATCAGGCTTTACTGTGGTATTCATTCACATTCAGAAGTCCACAGTGAACAGTGCCTAGATTACTAGCAGATTTAAAGTTTTAACACTGTGTTAATATTTTTCTTAATTGTTTAATAATAAGTTATAGTAAAATACAGTCATATAGAGGTTTTGGGAGTTTTCCCTTAAGAGTTCTAGCTGACATTTTGCTGTGCTTTACAAATTGGAAATTCCCGAGGTAGGAAAGGCTTTTCATAAATAAGAAACTAAAACTGCCTTTTCAGTTAGAGTATTACCTTCCCAAGTGGCATGTTTAAGTTCTGATCCTTAGGAAAAAAATGATCTGCTTCATCTAGTAGGTACTTTGAGAATATGGAAGACTACCCTGATAGCGCATTTCTAAATCACATCATTAGTTTTAACAACAAATACCTAAGCTCAGCTTTTATCTTTTTTTAATAACAAAGAATATTGTATATTTTTATTATTACTTGAAAATTTTATGGTACACACCTGCTATACTAGTAAAGTTGATGATAAATTTATATAAATATATCTATAAATACATTTTTCCCCCTTGGAGAGTCAATTGTTAAACATTTATTAGGCCACCACTCGTTTATGGGATACAGCCCCAGAATTGTCCTGTCTCTTTTCTGTATCTACTTTCTGAGATTTGAAACTGTTGGGAGACAATTCTCCATGCTTTTTTCTCATTTTTGCCATCTTACAAGACTGCCTTTCTTCCATACTATCTTTACAAGCATATTTTTATAGGGAACAGACAAGGAAGATGGAGATTATGTCTCCCTTTGGAGTAAAGGGATGCTTGTTTATGGTCCACTATAATAAAGCCATTGTCTCCCATTGGGGTTCTTTTGCCACTGCCCATTTTTATAAAAGACTCAGGTTCCCTAAAGGGGATTTCTACTCCTGTAATACAACCCACTAAGTGTGCAGGCATTCCCCAGCCTTCTTCGCCACCTTGTGTGTGTGAGGCACTAAAACCAGTGCAAATGCCGATACTCTGGCTACTGATGTTGCTGTGAGTAATAAAGTTCTTTATCTCTGATCCAGAAGTCTCATGTCTTATGCCATCATCCATGAAACTGTGGCAGGCTAACTTGTTAACTTGCCAGTAGTCAGCTTTTATCTTTTAACAAAGATGTTGTATATTCAGATAATTAAATCTTAAAAGATTTTAGAAAAAGGTATTTCTGGTAGGCTTTAATATCAAAAAGTTTAAAAGATTTAGGGAAAAAAAACCCAACTACCAATAAAATGTGACAGCCTCTCTACCTCATTTCATATTACTACATGCTTTGTTTCTGACTCATGTCTTTTCTTATTTTCTCCTTTTTTTTAATTTTCCCTTTCTCCAACAGGGTCCATCTTTCTTGCCTTCCTGGCTTTGGTTCTGATTTTTGTTGTGCTAGGTTCTGTTAATAGCTACTATTCCTCTCAGGCCCAGCAAGTAACCAAAAATCCAGCTTTGGAGGCCTTTTTGGTTCATTTCAACCAATTGAAGGATAAATTTCCAGGTCAGAGTTCCTTCCTCTGGCAGAGAGGACGTAAGTTTTTACAGAAGCACCTCAATGCTTCAAACCCCACAGAGCCAGCTACCATCATATTTACAGCAGCTCAAGAAGGAAGAGAGACCCTGAAGTGCCTGAGTCACTATGTTGCAGATGCCTATACCTCTTCCCGGAAGGTCTCTGCTATTCACATTGATGGGGCTGGAAGAACCTTGGAGGACAGTGACACAGTCAAGCTGTTGGTTGACCTGGAACTGAGCTCTGGATTTGAAAATGGCCGGAAGGCTGCCGTGGTACACCACTTTGAATCCCTTCCTGCAAGCTCCACCTTGATCTTCTACAAGTATTGTGATCATGAGAATGCAGCTTTTAAAGATGTAGCCCTGGTCCTGACTGTTCTACTAGAGGAAGAAACATTAGAAGCAAGTGTAGGCCCAAGGGAAACAGAAGAAAAAGTGAGGGATTTGCTCTGGGCCAGGTTTACTAATTCTAACACTCCCAGTTCCTTCAACCACATGGACTTAGACAAATTGAGTGGTCTGTGGAGCCGTATTTCACACCTGGTACTGCCTGTTCAGCCCGTAAGGAACATAGAAGAACGGGGATGCCTTTTATTAAGCTAAGCACAGGGATGGTTATAAAAGGCATAGGTTTATTTTTTAAAAAGTCAGTTTAAAGGCCTTCCATTTATCTGGAAGGAGGTTGATAAAATGTGAGGAAATATTCTGAAAAGCACATATTAGCTAATTTTAGAAAAAAAATTTTCATATTTTGCTGTTTGTAGAATCTTTCTAATCAAAGCATGACAAAGCTAAAAGTTGACCTAATTTTTCCCCCTTGTCTTTCAAACAGGCAGGTTTGACATATTAGCATGGTATATATAGTTGAGGATTTTTGAAAAATCCAAAGTATAGCAACAGAGTCCTTGCACAAGAAGATAGCCTTACTTCTCAGAGTAACTACAGTGATTTTTTTGTTTTCTTGAGTGGGACTGTAATTTGCTTTTTTGATCATTTTTGGACTCTGACTAAAGCAATTATATTTATGAAGCAATGATAATTTTTAGAAATTTTTTCTATCACATATTAAATATTTTTAAAACTCACTTTCATAACCTGGTTATGTGACTACATGACTACATCTTATAGTAATATGTACTTTTGAATAGTATGAAAAAAGGAAATATGAAATCAATCAACTACTTAATGCTTACTATATATAAGGTGCTGTGCTTTTATTCTGTTAATGAGCTGAGGTAAAACCCAGTGTACTCAAGAAATGTTTTCAAAAAAGGGAAGGGGGAGCAGACGTGGCTCAAGTGGTTGAAAGCCTGCTTCCCATGTATGAGGTCCCAGGTTTGATCCCTGGTACCTCCTAAAAACAAAACAAACAAATGGAAAAAGCAGCTCTCGTTGGGGAGCTTCGCTCAATGGTTGCGCACCTGCTTCCCAGGTACAAGGTCCTGGGTTCAGTCCTCCTAAAAAGGAAAAAAAAGGAAAGAACAAGGAAATTCTTAAATATCTTTACTTCAACTTTCATGAATGATTTAGAGCAGTGATTTTCAGACTGTGTCGACCTGCAGATTTAATTGGAAGATAGAGTTCCACTGATAATGAAGTTTGAAAACTACCCATTAAGTGGAAAAACATCTTAGAAGATAAGAAATGGGTGGGAAAAATGAATGTATTAAAGTTTATGAGTAGGAAGAGGACTACATTTAAGTGTATTGTGTAGAAGCTCTGTTTATGAAAGATAGTACAGATGAACAGAATGTATGAACTAGTATTTACTAGCATGTTTCTGGTACTTTTGTTAATTTCTGTTAATCATTTCTGTCTCCACTGAAAGGAATTTTATAATTCTCTAGGATGACAGTTTGAGTGCCCTTTAAGCAGAACATACACACACACACACACACACATACACATACACATATATTTAATATATTTTTTTTACAGGCAGGAAGTTTATTGGGAAGCTCTCCCAATGGAGGGGGTCTGAAGAATAGACTTCAGCCCCTAAGGAGAACATATTTTAATAGCCAATTTGATAGCTTTTATATGAGCACATTGGCATAACTACAAAACTCCTGCTATGCAGTGATGGAACATTATATAATGTAGCTCATTTCTTGACCAGCCAGTCAGAGTATCAATACATTAAGAATTAGAGAAATGCAAGAAATGTTGTATTTAATGAAAGGAAACGGAAATAGTAGAGTCTTAGAGGTATCAATGGTCAATTTTCAATTGCTGGATCATGTTCTGTGATTGTAAGAAAGATTGAGAACAATGTTTATGGAGACAGCAATGGTTGATATGCACCTGAGCTCTGGAAGCAAAATTCTAGTAAAGTGAATGATCCTGACCTAACGAAGGGTCTCTTCCATTTCATGGCATATCTAAGAATGGTCACCGTGATCCTGGAATGTTTCAACTAGGTTTTCACCTCTCTTCTGCATGTAAGAAATCATGTGATGTGATTCAAATATGGAAGGATTTTAGGAAACACCAAGAAGAAACAGGGGTCTTTACTGATGCCTAAAAAGAAATCGCAGAGATATGGGGGAAGAATCTATTTGAAAATAACTGCCACAGGAAAAACACATCTGTTCTAATCAGGGCCTTAAGTTGGGCTCAGTTGAGTGTGGGGACATCCATAAAGGAACAGTTAGCATTTGGCACTTTGTGGAGGAATCTTCCAATAGATTTGAGAAGACTTGAACAAGTTAAAGCATAGTGTCAATCCAATATAAAATCAGAGGAAGTGGAAGAAAAATCTGTATATACCATATTCAGTTTTTTTCTGTATGTCTATAGATCACAGATGCTATCATTACATCACAAAGCCAGTGGTGCCTTATAGAACCACTAAGGTGACCTACTGATCTGTGCTACCTCAGCTCGATTAAGGGACCCTTAAGTAGTTTGCATAACTGATCTCTTGTCAGTGCCTCAGATCACAGTTGAAACAAAGATTCTTGTTTGCTTCATTCAGTTGAATATGCTTTTCCATTATTTTCTTTCCATATAATTTAGGAAAAGAAATTTCTATAAGTTACAATGTTTTGATTGTTTAGCCTTTGCTAAAAACATTTTTCCTTCCATGTATAAGTGCAATTGAGAGTGTTTTCTATTGTATTGTATTAGAAAATGTAATTAGAGTGCTCTGGGTCTTCCCATGAATAAAATGATTATTTTTAAAAGCAAAAACGAATGTATTTTAAAATGCACAAATAATTAAAATCTATTATCTGATGTGTACTCTATTTTCCATTGTATTATTTCTATTTTTCAAATTTTCAAATTTTCTTTAGCATTTCTTTTATTGATATAATAGATAATTTGCTTGCTTGACTTAGAAAAAAGATTTATGGGCTTATGATACTATACATGATACCTAAACATCACCTTTTAGTTATTCTCGTAGGACAACTTTTATTACATTATATATTAATATAAATTGCTTCTTGAGTAATACCATAGTTGTAGGAGCAACTGGTAGAATCAGAAACTGTCTCTGGACTGGGGTGTGTTTTCTTACCCTTGGGATAAATTTTAGGTTTTCCATTTAGTTTCCTGGGGTCTGGAGAGATGTTCCAGGGTGTTCATATCACTATAGGTAGTAATGCTTTTGTTTGTTTCTATTTTGTAAATTGATAAATAATTGAATTTGAAAGCTTCTTAGCTTATGGTGGGTAGTGGGTTTTGACCCTTCACACAGTTTTAGTTTATGCTTTTATCTTTTATAGGCAGGAAGCATAATGAGCATTGATGTTAAAGTATAACAAATACAGCATGTGCAAAGTGATAATAATTCAGCAAGATGATCTTCACCAGCACTGTAATTTGCATATATCTAACCAAAATTTTTATGTAGCCCCTACAGGTCTCTATCACTTCAAAAACTGTTAAATAGAAAATATATTTATTATATCCGATTAGGGATTTCTTGTCATGGAAATTAAGCGTGTATCCACACAAAGTTTATTTGTGGAAAAATACTTTTATATAGTAACATGAAACATTTTATCATTTGATAATAAAACATAACAAATCAGTTCATCTTTCTAAA
Source organism: Chaetophractus vellerosus (assembly GCA_004027955.1). Lineage (NCBI taxonomy): Eukaryota > Metazoa > Chordata > Mammalia > Cingulata > Chlamyphoridae > Chaetophractus > Chaetophractus vellerosus. Next base: position 18,210 of record PVKH010009639.1, read on the forward strand.
GAGCCCTCAATATATCATTTTATTTATTTATTTATTTATTTATTTACTTATCCTCTCTTTAGGAGGCACTGGAAACCGAACCTGGGAGCTCCCATGTGGGAGAGAGATGCTCAATCGCTTGAGCTACCTTAGCTCCCTAATATATCATTTTATAAAAGCAGTTTTTATCTGTTTTTCATGTAGTAAAATTTCAGTTTTCATTCTATTGTTTTGTTCACCAGTCTGAGCACAATATATTTCATTTAAAAATTTTATTTGTTAAAAATAATAAAGCCATGTTGGTTGTGATTTTTTTTTTTTTTTGAAAAATTAAAGTGCCTTAAATGCTGTGTATCACTTGTTCAATGGGAAAGTTAATGCTTGCCTTTATATATGTAATACGAATATTGGGAATATGAATAAGAGTATCTGAGATTATGTAGACTGAGGTTTGTTAGTCACAAAGATTAGAAAATTCTGGTGGATAATATATTTGCAAAGAAGACATTACC